>MU134317.1:172640-271416 GCA_015039355.1 Ramaria rubella
TTCCCATCCAGATAAATCGTTGGCATACTCAACCATTTCTGAAAAATTTCTGTATGGTTTTCTGGGTCAGAAAATTTTGGCATGCCTCCAGTGCATGATACTTCTTATTATCCCAAACAGCTTGTGCACCATAATCCAATCAAGTGAAAATCCTTGTCTGGTGCTTCCTTTGTATATATCTTGCACAACTTTGCAGGTTTGTGAAGATTTTGGATGTGGTTCTGAGTTGCCTTGGACTTGCGAGGCATTCTACAAATCAGCTAGGAGTTAAAGAATCACAGAAATCCTCTTGTGTGGCCTCGGAATGTGTTTTTGGCAAGGTCTGCTAGTGCATAGCTGAGATCACATGATGTGCGAAACTTTTAACTCACTGGCCAGAAAAATCAAAAGTGTTGCAAATCACTCAAAACATATGCAGAAATAATAATAATTTTTTTGGGTTGTTCAACTTTATGACTGCTACTGCTCCATAGAATTTGAATTTCTTGAGAAACTCTTTGCAACAAGTATTAGCACAATGAATAAAGATGGTATTATAGCAACAATAATTGTAATATCCTATTCAGATGTGTATCTATAAGTCATCGAAAAATGGGCCTCAATGCTTATGTAATGGGGTGCCGGGTTTCACTGACCTCTACCTTAATAGTTTTGAAAAATCTCATGAAAATCTCATATATTTTACTAATTTTCTCATCTTTTTTCTACTATGAAATCTTGGATAGAATTTGGTTCTGTTCTGTTGTAAATGTCAATGAAAACCAAGATTGTCCTTACATTTTTGTGGCATGAAATCAATGAATAAATTCATTATTTCTCACATTTTCCATCCATTTATGTGAAAAAGCGGTTTGCTGGGAAACAGGCCATGGCTGATAGGGCATGGCCAATCGGCCACTGGCCCTTGGTCTAGGCCATGATGTCATAGATCACATGTATTAATTCAGCGCCTTCATTCTACATCGTTTTCGTAGCGTTTTCATACTACTTACACACATCTATACATCCAGGCATATTGAGATAATGCAAAGATACATTATATCTGCAGTGCCAGAAGAGGTTGTCAACTTGCAGAAGAGGAGGAGGAGGTGGTGGTGGTGCAAATCTACAGGAAGAGGTGCAAGAAACCTGAGATGTGCAGTGATTATTTCAGTGCTTAGAAGGTCTTATAAGATAGTACTATATACATCCAGGTGTCTAATGCTTGAATTGGTGGAGTGGAACATTTCGTAGCGAGGTTCATGGCTGTGAGAACCTCGCGCAGTTTGGTCACGTGATTATCACGTGTGACGTGATGAACATATGTCACAAATTAAGTCAAATGAGAGCAAGCTTTGTTTATTGCCGGCAAACATCAATTCAGAGTATCCTTGACTGTTAAGTGTTTGTGGAGAAGTTGGCGCATAGTCTACATGATGTAACAATATAATAGAACATTTCACTAAGATTACCTCAAAGTAACTATTACTAAGGTACCTGAGCCCTGCATGCGCATGCAACTTGGAGACCAAATGAATGATGACTCAGCCTGTACCCAAAAAACAAGTGGGTGGGCAACTCACAAACAACAAGGACAAGGGCAAGTCGTGGGAGTGGTATGAGGAAGAGAGCCAAATGATATTCAGAGTCTCTTAGTCAGTAACAGCTGTGTGGCATTCCTCGTCCAAGCTGCCAAAGTTACAAGACTAGTTGAAATACCACAGAATTCAGTACTTGTAAAAAAAAAAGAGTGAAATGACTCACTTCTGGGTGACACAACCACGGTTGACTGGGTTAGTTGGTTCAAGAGCAAGTCTGTGTAAGGAGTACGTCCACAGTGGCCCACAGAGGAAGCATCACAATGTCACGTGTATGTGATGGTCTAGACCTGAGGGCCGGTGGCCAGTTGGGCATGGCCAACCGGCCATGGCCGGTCACCCAGTGGACAGCGAATTGTGCCATTTACGATTCCCCGTGTTAGCGGAGTTTGGAATTGTTCATGTCCCACTTACAGGCTTTTTCCTAAATTTCTTACCTTTCTGGCGCCAAATTCCCACAGTCAATTTAGAGGTCTGGGTTGTCATTAAAGTTAGTTTTAGTTACAGATTGTATTCCGATAGTAGTTATTAGTTACAGTTATTTTTTGTATGATTTTTATGCACAAGAATGTGGTGGTTTTTCAAATATTAAAAACAACCTTCAGTTATGCCACGTGGCATGGAATTTGCACACCCACAGGTATCCATAATATCCATGTTTCTGCGACAGGTTTTCCAGAATAATGTAAGAAGTGGAAAACTATATTTATTCTATGCTATTTGCCTTCAGCCCAGTAATTAGTCTAGTCAGTCTAGTAACTTTAGTCTAGTAATCACCACATACACACCCTTTTCAAGACGGAGAGGATGGGTTCATCAAAGGCTCCATCTTATCTTTTTTTACACACACACACACACATGCCATATATTATTTTAATTATTGAACATTTCTGATATTGTAGTTTCACTATAGCTGTTACCAGAATATGTGGTGGTGGCAGGAGTGTGGACATGAAGAGGGTGAGTCATGCAAGCGGTGCAGGTGAGTCAGGTGTAACTTTGTAGTCTGCACCAATGTTCATATACTTGTAGAGTGTTGCAAAGGTTCTGCTGAGGTGTGAGGTTAAGTCAGAAGCTGTGATATCCCAGAAAGGGCACAAATTCACCTCAATTCAGCCCCAGCATAAATTAACATAGCGTCTTACAATGCGGAACAGTGGTGAAAAGTACTATGAAAATCATACTGTTTTGACTTGCATTGTGGCTGGGTAATGCCCCCTTTTAGATGAGGCAGAGTTATTAGAGTGTATTAGTTTTCCAGCATAAGCTGACACTCGCTAACTATGACCACTTAGCTGTAGCTTGAGGTGGAGTGTCCCACACAGCTCCACTTTCAACACCGTCATGCCATGTTTGAGCTCCACAGCAAAAGCCCAAGGAGGAGTCAGACACCACACTATACCTCAGGCCGAGAATGCCAGCTGCTTGCAACTCATGCCAAGTTTGTGCACTGAGCTCCACTTTCACCAGGTCCGAGCTCCACTGCATCCTGGGGTGGAGCATCAAAAAGCTGGAAAGTCAGCTTAAGCTGGCAGCTCATACACTCTATTGGGGACTTGTTGCACTTGACAGTAGTTGATGGTGTCATAGGCTTACATAATGGAATTGGCTTCAAATACTCTAACCTTCAGCATGCCTGCACGCTTACACCAAGCAGCTGCATTACATATAACTTCACTCACAAGAGCTCAAGTGTGGTGACCATTCACAAGATTGGCTCCCTCACACTATCATCACTTATGGTAGCCAGGATTAACTTGTGCATGTGCTTGAGCCCAATCCATGGTTGTTTCCCTCCAGTTCTGCCATGGTGAAGAACTGGGCCCTGGCCAAACACTGTTCATGGTTCTGAGAATGAGATATCAACTTTATTTTATGACAATTGAATGAGTTGTGGAAGAGCGATAGTCCCACTCCCATCTGCAACTTACATCATACAGGCACACATAAGTCATGTGCATGATACACCTCATAGACATGGATGCAGGACCACGTGTAAAAGACAAGGGCAGACCTCATGGTGCTGTCGTGTTCGTCCCAGACCATTGAATGCTGAGCTGGAGAGAGTCCATAGGTTGAGGCTGGTGTGTTGACAGGGACTAGAAAGAAGAAAACTGCATGCTAATTACCAGCACTTGCCAGGCCATATTCAAAAGCAATCACAAGTTCTTCATGAACACCTGAAAATATATTGAGAATTGCAGGCCAGGGATGTGGGCACAGGTGGGCTGAGCAGTCATGTGAGAAAGAGTGGCACGCAGTCGGACTGTTGTGGTCAGTCGGTGCCTTATGATGTAGTGAGGTGCGACATTTCTGTGGGAACTCACACTTGACTACATCACAGGCACTGCTGGACAGTCAGCCATTTACTGCTGGCACTTTTGAAGCTGCATGTGACTTGGATTAATGAAAGATATATAGAATGCTCAACAAAAATGAGGCCAGGGTTAGTGATTAGGACAAGTGCCTGTAAAACGACCGTCACAAGGTCGAGAGAAGCTTCGCTTGCCCCAGGTTCCCCAGCAGACCTATTCTAGAAGTACAATGAGAATAGATGTCGCTATGCTCCTCCTTTTCCTCAGTGGGCATGGCAACACTTACTCGCGTACGAGGTCGTCTGTGATGTTATGCACGATGTCGCCAAAGAGATTAAGATAGGTGCAATTTGATTGAGATGTGACGATGAGCATGTGTGTACTACTAGTATGAAAGAGCGGATGATAAGCTCGTGAGAACTTCGAGGGTGCGTTCACTTTGGTTTCTGCTTCTTCTGTCTTTTTTGATAGCAGTTTTTCAGATGCCTGGGTGCGGAGACCCTCCTTTGACGGTGCAGCTACTCCACTGGAGACTCCATTGACCGACTCGCTTGAGTGTGAGTGTGAGTGACCATGTGCGTGGGTGTCTTTCCTCCTCACCACCCAAGACACGCAATGAGTTCTCCATTACCTATAGAAAGTATGTGAACCGCCTGTTCACCGGCTAAGAGCCATAACTCACTCACGAAGAAGGCAGTGAGCCCAATAAAGGATAAAGATCCAAATTTTCAGTTTCACATTACATGTGTGAGCATGCATGCAAGTCAGTGTTGAACAAATGAACACACCCGATGAGGATATTCCGCTTCTCCTCTACATGCACCAACTTTGCCTTGACACCTTCTGACTCGCCGAGGAAGGAATGCAGCACAAGATGGAGGAATATGTCTGAGAGCAGGCCACCTCTCTGTGCAGCATGGCACGTCAGATGGCCACACGACTCTAAGGAAACATGACACACCATGCACGCTGTAATAGTGTTCAGTGTATTGAGCTTGATCTATTCACGGGCAGGTTGTCCCTTGCACACTGGTTGCACGCCCGAGGGCGGCATTGGCTGGTTGCACCTAATGGATTCTGTAGGCATCCTGTATGTCGGTATGGTGCCAGATACCAGTGATCTACAGTATAAAGTGGTTACATAACATTCTGTTGACATAGTCAAACAGAACATCTAATCCACCGACAATTGACACAGTCAAACCGTCAGGCATGGATAAGGCAAATGATAAGGAGAAGGGAGGTGGCTTGGTGCAGATATCAGAAGGAGAGGGACACCGTCCCCACTGCAACTACACAATCGTGAGCTGCATTTCTGTGGATTAATGGCAGTGATGGTGGCCTTAAGTGTCATTTTGGTGGTAGTGCTAGCTGGTGCATTAACTTGAGCTGCCTTGCACTAGCCTGGTGGCTAGCGTAGTGTGTCCCCATCCTATTGTGTCTCCCAAATTGTGTGCTGGTCTTTCCATCGACTGTAGTTTAGCTCAGTAACAGTGTATTGACATGGGATAACCGCAAAGTACCTGCAAGCTTACACTCTCCCAGGTGATACTCAGGCCCATCATTTGCAACTTGGTTGACTCACTCCAAGTCGTGCCATGGGGTAGTGAATGCAAAGTTGGTGGTGGTGACTCTTCTTCTAATGGTACAAGGGTTCCGAATGCGTACAGTGGTGGCTCAGCATACTGGTGGCTTCCAGAACCAACAACTGCATCCACACTGAAACACATACGCAAGCTCAGACCTAAGGTTGATCCCCAATCAGAATCAGAGGTGATCTCAATGTCAGAGTTCAGAATTGGTCCCAAACAATGCCTGTGGCTGGGTAATGAGGACCACACCCATTAGGCTGCATCTTCAGGCAGGACATGCTCGATTCTCCCTGTTTGGAGGGACAATATTAGTAAAATCACAAAAAAAAAAATGTCCATGATTGACAGAATAACACACTGGTGCACAAGCTGTCAGTCATGCCATTGAGGCACAACTCTTGTGTACTACACACTGCAGACCTGAGCTATAGATTATACCCAGCCATCAGTCTTGGGTCTGGCAATTCAGTGCGAGTAGTGACTCAAAAGTCCGAATAAGTGGCGATTGCTACCTTAATGTGCACCAAAGTCCTGGAGAAAGGTGTATGAAGTGAGGGTGATAGGACTAAACAGAGGACTAAGTAGAGTATGTTAACTTGCTGGTGGTTGCTTGACATCGAGTCAAATCATGGGATGGGAAATGTCAGTGTCGACATCTGTTGCAGAAGGTCCAATATCGTGCCTGTGAATACACTAGAACTAGATTAGCAGGGATCAAGTGTCAATAGGCGAAGCTAACCATGCTATGATGTTCAGGGGCCAAGAGATCTGCAGACATTTGTAAGCTGTAGCAGGCTCACCAGCAATGTGTAAAAAATGTTTTGAGCTTCAGCTGTTATTCACAGGCTTAGAAAATTAAGAGAAGAAAGTTCCATGGAAATTAGATGACTTGCCTAGGCAACCCATCTCAAAGAGAATAGAAGGGTAAACCGGAAGATAGAATCGGTCTGGGGAAGAAACAGTTTTCACTGCAGTGTCAATGGCAACAGGTCAAGAAGCATTGCACAGGTTGGAGGAGGGGTCTGTGGATCATTTGCCTTGAGAGTCCAAGCTTGACATTCAGACAAGATGAACTTGGGGGCTAACCTGCAATACCACAACCGTGATGCTCCAATATAAGAATCGATTGTCTTTGAATCGTCTTTGACGAAATTCAGCAGAAGCCATGAAGAGGAGCATAGGAATACAAAACCTACTTGTTGCACCATCTAGTTGGGGAGGACAGCTGCAGAAAGCCTGGGGGCAAGCTCAGAGGGAGAAGACAGGACATGATCACCTTCCTTTGGCACATGCGAGCCAACAGCAGGGGCTGCAACTACATGCCAAGGCTGAGAGGGAACTGAATGTTATGATTAAGATCTCACATGGAATATCGAAAGGGGATGTGCTCACGAAAATGTCATCAGACATAGGAGTGTCGTCATCACAACTATCTCAAGATGATTAATCTGGGTATGCCCCTATTCATAACAGGAATGCCTTCATGTTTGCCAATTTCAATCTGTTCACATGAGCATTTGTACTGGTTATGACGTAGATGAGGCAGACTTACAGGCATTCCGTCACACTTGACTGCATCATAGACTTATGTAATGAAAATTGAGCACGTGCGCTCACACCAACCAGTATTCTCCTATGGCTCATTTACTGGTGCAATTTAGAAAAGGAGCATCAGGACTCACGATGAGCAACGAAAGCAGAACAAAGTCTGTGACAAATAGATGGTGGCACTGACATTACAATCTCAATGCCTTTACTTTTTACCCATGAAAGAATGGCTTAAGCAGGTGTAGCTCCAAGGTTTGTCAACAGGGCTGCCTGGTGTCTTGGTGATAGGCCTAAATGTGAGCATCCAAAAGGAATATGTCAACCCATGCTCATTATTTTTTATAGCAGACACATACGTAAGTGAGCTATAAGCTTCCGACACAATACTGTGTTTCGCAGAATACTCCAGTGTAGGAAGGATTTCACTGTAGTTCTATGGGTGGAAATTGGAAAGCAGTCAGCTGAGTCACATGACTTCATGCACTGGGTACTCACTCGCCATCCTTTCTAAGTACTTGCATCATGCAACATCCACTCTGGAATCAACTGCATGTGAAGGTATGGTTTGACTGTTTAAGTCTTTCCTCCAATGTTTATGACACAACGGTTTTGGGCCATTGCCATTCACCACAGGCTATCCTTTCAATATGAAGACCCCTGCTGCAGAAAGGATGCACGCGGGGACGAGTGTCCGCTCCACTCCACATGCACTGCCCTTTCTTTGAATCATCAAGCGTTCATACGATCCCGAGTCGACACATCAAGTACCTCTACAATCGACGTCGAAGTCTTTCGCATGCGCGCACCTACAATACGCCCCTCCTTTGATTTACAGGTTCACGTCTCCCCTACAATTTCGATCTGCTTTGTTTCATTGAATTCCTGTGCGCATACCCACATTGAAGTGCTATCGTGCGCTGGGTTGAGAGTACGTAATAAGCGTTTTCACTGGTGCCAGTGATGTTAAAGTAAGTTGCAGGCTTCATTTCGAGGATGAACTCGTGCTCACCAACTTCATTCGTGTTCTAGCCTCACCCTAATACCCCTTCCTGTCTCACCACAGCCAAGCTACTCTCCTGCACCCAATGCAAGCTCTTCGATTCTGCCTACCACCTGGATTCATTCAACAATGGAATTATTCTCCCATTTTGACGAAGCCATAGCCGGCAGAGAAATATGATGGTGATGTGGCAGTGGTTCTTAAACGGTGCTGTCCAGAATAACATTGAGATGCGGGCATTGTGTGTCCTACATTGTACCATAACAATGTTCTAGTGCTGTGTAATGGGGCACTAGGACAAAGAGAAAAGTTAAGTCAGCATTTGACTAGAAAAGGCCGTCCTAGCGTACCTGAGTCCATCGCTATTGCCAGCACTGAGCAATGCGGATGAATGTTCATTATGGTGGGCTTGGAATGGCTCCGCAATTCACCTGAGCGATAAAGGGGACTTGGAGTGTTATTGCTGCTTTGCACGATCAAGTCTGACTCAGAGATGCCATCAATGAAAGATAACAGAGACAGTCAGAAAGTGAATGCCTACCAGATGTACTTAGTCGCGTGGTTTCTCTCACTGCTCCATTGACAAAGTCAAACCAAGTATGTCAATGTGAAACATCAACTGTTGACATAGTCAAACAGTCGGATGAAACACTTCACGGAAGGCGACGGTAGATGAGTCACATGACCGCTCAGCTTGGCTCAATGCCGACAGATCCTGACCGGGACCATGTTCGGCTCATTTTCCAGCATCATTCCAACTATCACATGGGGGATTTCAGTATTTAAACTGAGTTTAAACTTAGATTTAAATGTGTATTTTTAATATTAAATTTGGGTTGACATTTAGATAGGAATTGAACATGAAGTATTAGTAGCAAACAAAATGTTGATTTACACTTCATATTTGTACCAACATATCAACCTGTATTGGAATTTAAAGTTTAAACTTCACTCAAAATTTGAAACTTTGGCTTCACATTTAAACCTAAGTTTAAACTGGGTTTAAATACTGGAACCCCCAGAGTACCACTGGCCTTGGCATCTATTGTGGGGGTTCCAGTATTTAAACCTAGTTTTAACTTAGGTTTAAATGTGAAGCCAAAATTTCAAATTTTGAGTGAAGTTTAAACTTTAAATTCCAACACAGGTTGATATGTTGGTACAAATATGAAGTGTAAATCAACATTTTGTTTGCCACTAATACTTCATGTTCAATTCCTATCTAAATGTCAACCCAAATTTAATATTAAAAATACACATTTAAATCTAAGTTTAAACTCAGTTGAAATACAGGAAACCCAGGTGTGTATCTGGCCACAACGTTCAACCTACTGTCATTCACTCAACTCAAGACAGGCAGTGGATATGACTGATGTTCTTGGTAAGTCTTATGCCTTTGTTTGTTTGTTGAGCTTCAACTTACCTTCGTGGATTTCATGTGGGTTAGCATTGCCAATCCCTCTGTTGAGCATGCAGCATAGGTACCTTACGATTTAGATTGACATGTAAGTCACGTGATTATTGTAACCAGACTAACAGTAGTAGTAACCTATGTTCGTTTCCCAGCATTTTGCTGTCTCAGTGTCAGCCACAGCAGGAGCTCAATGCCTGCGTTCAGCCTAGAGTCTTTCAGTCTCAATCCGACAAGGCAGAACACTACTGTTCTTTGTGAGTCTTCTATTTTCATACATTTTTTGAGCTTTAGCTTACCTTCAAACATTTGATTCTAGTTCTTGTACATGCCTGCTTTGCGCGTGGTCATTCTCTGTGGTATGTGCACAGATAACAAGTCAGATGCTACAGGTTGCAGTAAGTTGTTGTTCTCTCCATTCAAAATAATGGATGCCAACCGCTTTTCCAGCAGTTTCTAACATGATCCCAATGCTAGTGTCTGTCTGTCTCAAAAACTAGGCCATAGTGTTTGAATGTTCACCACTATGCCAGAATTGCTCACCATCCCTGGAGCTTGGAGCTTGGACCATACATCTACGACATTTTGGTCTCAATTCGATGTTGGCAGTGGAATGCTAGTGTTCTTCATTAGTCTTTTATCTTCATTCCTTTTTTTGAGCTGTAACTTATCTTTACACTATGGTTCCAGTTCGTGTGCAGTGTCTGTGTAGCAACAATTCCATTGAGTGAGCAAAAGACACGTTCGAGCTCCTAGGTTTAAAAGTAAGTCGCGCTGTTCTTCCAATTCATAATTCAGAATGAACAAAGCTGACCTTGTTTCATTCGTTTCTAGCATTCCCAAACACGTCTTCCAAGTCAACATGTCCCATCCATGCAACGATACCACTTCGAACTTGTCCGTGTTGTCAAGCCATTTCCAAACCCAATCTTGCACCGACAGTCTGATGGGCTATCCATGGACTTCACGTGCATGCGTCTTTTTGAATTGATATGTCTCTTGGTTCATTTTGTTTGCACGGCTTGCAAAAGTTGGTGTGGGTTTCACTGTTTCACATAGTTAGCAGTTGAGTCATAGCACAGATCGTAAGTGCCCGTACTGTTCTACATGCACTCACTGTCGGTTTCTATACAGTTCAGTGTATTTGCCGTATACAGTATCCCCCACTCATTTTTCAAGTATGAGTTAGTCGGTGTTCGAAATGATGCACACACATAGTACTCACTCCTCACCAATGGGGCAAGCACTCTTTGCGATTCTGTCTCCTTCCTTCCTCTCTTCCTTTCCCACATTGTTTCCACTCACGAATCCCTCTACGCAAATTCCACCTTGCTGTCGCATGCTGTTCTGGTACAGCATTGCCCCCATTTGCAACTAGATGGGTCTTTCTTGATGTTGAGCCTTCCCATCACCTGGAAACTATTATACATGTATTGTTCAAGCCTCAAAACATTGGGTGGGGATTATACTTATGGCAGTTTTCTAAGTCTTAAGATATAATCCAAGTCAGGGTGGCTGTTACATAGCCATGGGGACATTCCCAGAGCTGAAAATGTTGCAAATATCCCCTTAGATAGATCTTTATGGCTGTAGGTGAATTAAGAACAGTTAAAAGTTACATGAAGGGAATCATCCGCTGCCATGCACATGCATCGGCCCACAATCTGTTAATTCCCATGCCTAGAAATGTGAAATATGTACCAGATTTTCAAGTTCTAAAATTTGATAAAAAAGCAGCATTTTTGGGAGATTTTTCAACCACAACAGTGAATGAATAATCTGTAAGGGAAAAGCATTTTTATCACATTTTTTACACTAAAAATCTGCTCATGCCCCCAGGGTCAGAAGATGCAACAAAGACGGGATTGATAGTAATGTTCAGAGGCAAGAGAGACAAGACCATATGATGAATGGAAGCATTGCGTGCAAGGTTTTGAGATCAACCCTTCTGTAATGCACCAATCACACCTGTATTGTTGCTGCATATTGTGACATGCACATCCTTGATGCCTTGTGAAATGATCCATAGTGAGGCTAATTCCATGGCAATAGACTCTGCCCAGCCAATGTCCCTACCCTGCATGTCCCATCTGGATTTGAGATGCCAAGCGGTCCATGAGTGTCCTACAAGTAGACCAATGCCCCAAGATGTCAATGTGTCAACAAAAATATTATTATCAATGAAAGTACGTGGGAGAAGGGATCTGGAAAGATTCAGCTGTTTGAGAGTGTGTCACCACCATAATAGATCATGTCTGATGTCGGATGGAGTGCGATATCATCTGAATTTGTTGCCCTGAAAGGCAGCCACTGATCTGCATAGAGTTACGAGATACGAATGCCCCAAAATGTAGATGAATGTTGAATGTTGTAGAGAACCAACTACCCTTTGAGTATCCTCCAATGAGACTGTTTCTGAATGCATATATGCTATGACACGAGTGAGGTATTTCATTCATTTGTTTTCAGGCAAGGATACTCGCTGAGTATTAAGATCCCACATGAATCCACAATATAAAGAATGGAAGGAAAAGTCATGACCTTTCTTGTCTATAGGATGCCAAGAATTCCCAAGAAATTTGTGACTGTGATGATCTCATCTAGGTTGTATGCATATTCATATGAGTTCAGTATTTCAGGATTTCTTGGCTTGTTGGTCTTGCAAGGTTTGTGATAAAAATAAAGTTGTCCACCCATTTGAAAATGGGTGAGATGAGCTTGTGTTTCAAGATATCGATTGTTGCATCTGCTATCAATCCTTGGATGCTGGCAGCAGTAGCGAGTCAGAACAGGAGGCAATGATCAATGAATATATGTTTGCACCAAAACATTGGTAGATAACTCTTTTGAGCAGGCAGAATGGACGAGTTGTGGTAGGCCATCACTACGTCCATGCACGCAGCCTGTGTCCTAGGCAGTGTGTTGGCAAGTTGCGATAGAATATAATAAATATTAATGCATGGAGGTTGTAGTGTCATAGGGAATAAAAGAAATGGATTTGTTGAGATGGTTATAAAAGTTTAATATAGCTCAGAAGTATGGCGTCAAAATAGATGAGCGCATATAACAAAAATAGATGGGAAGATGATCATAGAAATGGATAGGATAGATATAAAAATTCTCGTTGTTATGTGATGTTAGAATAACAATGGTGAGACAATATTGCATGAAATCTTGTCATAGGAAAGAAAACATGGCATTGGTATGTGTTGACGTGAGTGGTGAGTGTGAGAATCGCCTCGATGTAATGATGTGAAGGATGGGATCAATGTCAAATGTCATTGGGGAAGGATGGGATCAATGTCAAATGTCGTCAGGGAAGGTGTGATGAATAATCAATGATAATCTGTGAATATTTTGGGAATAATGACACCTCCATGATAATGTGATGATAATGATAATGAAGTCATAAGGAAAGGAACCCAAAATAAGGAAAAACAAAATCATGAAGAAATATTGGTGAAATATGTGTAATATAGAGTAAGGATAATTCGTCAAAGACTTAGATATGTAGCTATGACCCATGCTGAGTGCCATGAAGTTGGGAAATCGTCAGAGTCAATCATGTCATTAGTTGAAATCCCATTTTCATCTTTCTTGGAGCCATGACAAATGATCCGATAACTTTTGGATCCAGGTTCTTTCTCTACTAGCCCTAGAGGCATGTTCCCAAAGTGTCCAAGAATAGAATGAGCTTGTTCTAGTGTAAAAGGACCAGACATGTGGCCAATCTTTATTTCGTTTGCAATGTATTTGTCAATGATATTTGGATTTTCTTTGGCTGACATGAGATTTTGGAATAGAATAGTATTGAGAATTGGGCTTGGATCACTAATCGGTGAGCCATGAATTAGGTCATGAACAAGGTTAGGGTATTTTGAAGCAAGCCCAGCCTCATGTAGAGTGATTTCAAAATGTGTGGGCATGTACGGTGTAAATATCTTATTGCGTTCAGTGGCAGGAGCATTGAGCTGCTCCATGAAATGTGGTGGTGCAAAGTGAGCATCGGTGGGTATGTCCCTTGGTATTGTCTGGGCAATTGCCACTGAGGTTGAATCGAAAGCAGACTGGGAGTCCATTGGATGTGTGGGCCAGGTGTTTCCCCTTGTGAGTGACTGATGGCTTGAGATCGTCCCTTCCAATAAGGGTATGTGCTTTGCATTGAGACGTGATGTGAGAGTCCTTCTTTCCACACCATAAACAGATGGAAGGTTTCATTTTGTTCCAAAAGGAATGATGTCTTCTCTGTTCCCATTTCTTCTTTGGATAGGGTTCATAACAATTATTTGATCTATTGAAGGAATAATGTTGTTGAGAGAAGGAATTCAGACGGTAGAACAAAGATGAAGAGGAAAAATGATCATGATGAGTATCACAAATACATTCTTTGAGCTTCCTCATGTCTCACTTGGTCTCTTCTTGCATGATCTCTTGTTGAGCTATGAAGAAGCCTTGCATGTAAGTTCTATTCATGGGATCAGGCATGAAAGGTTGGTCAAATAACTGTTTTCTCATCTGTCTATCCATGCGTCAGAAGGCCTTGAAATTTGGATGCCTAGTCAGGTTTTGTGTGAAGTGCGTAAAGTGCTCTTGCCATGCAAGAGGGAGTTCTGAACCTGGCTCCATGACTTCCACAAGACAATGAATGAAGTTATGACATGCTTGCTGAAATTGGACTTGGTCTAGGTCTTCTTCAGCTGGGAATTGGTCAGGATTGTATACTCATATGCCTCATGATACTGATTTATGTGATTTCAGATCTTGATCCAGTCTAATTCTGTCCAAACTGTCCACGAGAAAAAAGGATAAAGGTACATAAACACATTCTCTGACCATAGTAAGAATTTGAATAGATATTGTTTCCAGAATCTCTAGTTGTTTGTTCTTTTTGGCAATATTGTCTGAAAAAGCAAAGGGTTTAGTCATAGTCATAGGAGTGGAAGTGGAGTGTTAGAGGCGTTGGGTGGAGTATTGTTGGGAAGGAAAGAAGTGCTTGTATGTGTAAAAGAAGAAGTGTTTGGATCGGTGTTGGAGTCTTTGAGAAGAGTATTTGTATCGATTGTGGTAGAAGGCGGAGTGTTGTGAGAGAGTGCTGAACAAGTTGTTGTCAGGAAGCAAATCTTCATCATCTGATGTCGGTTCATTGATGAGACATTTTGCTGCTCTGGCATCGTTTCAGCAAGTCCTCATTGAGTTTATGTCGTCCCTGAGCCTATCTAGATCTGTGTTAGATCCGAGTGTCAGCCCTAGTGCAGCATTGGGTGGCGCTGGATTTTGAGTGGTGGCTTTGAGGACCCCTGATTATGCCTATACATGCCTGATCCCATCGCCCTTCAAAATGTCCAGATGATTTTCATCCAGATTCCCCAAAAAATGTCTGATTGTTCATCATCTTGGATTTTGTATCAATTTTTGTCTGGACTGGAGATGAGGCCTACTTGGGGCCAGTTTCTGCAGGTTTTGTGTCTGGAGTACTAAAATTAGTCAAGTGCGACAATGAGAGTGAGAAATGTATGTGCTAAGGAAAACATTTACAACTACAAGGATTTGAACCCACAAATCAAAACCACAATATGACCACATGAAACCACAAACGGAACCATAATACAACTCTACCATCAGCATGTCTGGATTGACATCAGACATATAGTCACCATGACACAGATGTCCAGATGGTGGATTAGCCCTCATGCAGGCTAGACCCCTGATTTGTCTGGATGAGCCTCAGGCGTGGAGGTCAAGATTGAGACTTTTGTGTCCAGACTGGCATCAGGCATGTATAGGCATAATCAGGGGTCCTTGGCTTTGCCGTCCTGATTGATATGCTGAGAAGTGTTGCCCGAGATGCCTACAGGAGGTGCAGAGGGAGCCATCATTGTGTCACTGTAAGTAGGCGAAAGACGAAAAGACTTTGGGTGACTCAGTGAGGATGATGGTACAGACAAAGAGGATATGAATATGTTTTCTGTCTAGTGACTATATCAATGAGACTCATTACATAAGCTCATGACATTTGTCATCCAGCCCGTGTGTGCTGTTCAAGCCCAGTGAAAACCTCCACTGTGCAGGTCTGCTGGGATCTGAGTTAAAATGTAGATAGATGTCCAGATCTGGTAGACGTGATATCTAATCTTGTGATTATGTTGAGAACTGTGTGATATGTGCAAACCACATATCTTCGATACAACATTGCACATATATATTTTGTAAAGTGAGCTACAATTGTGTTGTATCACAAACTGAATCCATGAAAGTAATGTACACCACATGTACACTGCATGACTACACGACCTCAAACTGATCACATGTGACAAATGTGACTGCACGTACACGCGTCCTTCCTCTCCCCACCACCCTCGCATTCCCCCCTTTTCCTGCCATGGCATCTACAGCAACTCCCAGGAGATAGAACCAGCCTCACACATCAACTCCATGAAGTACACATGTAGTTCGCCTGGAGAATACAACTTCTGGGCCCAAGAGGGATGCCACGGCTGGAGTTTTGTGACGTCGAGCCCTTCTTTATTAAATCGCAACACTAGCTTGGGGATATATCGCATGACCATCAAGGGATGCATGGTAAAGCTCTTCTACCTGAGTGCTATTTATTTTGTGGACTTTTGTTAAAGACCATATTGCTTTTCACCGGAGTTGTGGAAAACATCGGAAATATCAGAATATTGGGATCAGACGGACTTGGCTTCAACTTATGGGTTGCGCCCTCTTGGATTCTCGTGCCCTGGTATTTCGGATTTCTTGACAAGTCGGAATTCGAAGAATGTCAGAATAGTCGGAGATCTATGGAAGGATCAATGACAAGACGGCTAGTCAAGACTTAGCTAGTATTTTCGGAAAACGTCAGAGAAAATCGGAGAAGAGTGGAATAGTGTTTGAAGAGGATCAAAGGTAAGGATTAGCCTTTTGGAAAAATTGGAGTTTAGACCGGAGATAAGGGTTTCGGGATGTCAGAATGAAGATGATTGGAATACAATCAATATGCGAGACTCATCGTATAAGTCAATATATGTGATAGGCAATATGACCAATGATAATGAACAATCAATATTCAAACTAGAGAAAGAGATGTACAACAAGCCTATTTAAGGAATAACTGAGGGTGCCGGATCGGAGACATAACAGGTAATGATATGAGATGTGGAATTCCGAGACAGGCGAATACGGAAACAAATACAAAGTCGGAGATAGGACATATGGATATAAGATCGGGAGATTGATCTCTGAAGGATGACTAAGGATGTTTAAATGGAGATTTCAGAAAAAGTCAGAAAAAGGCTTATCGAAAAAGGAGATTGTTGGAGATTGTTGGAGGAGATTTGTCGGAGATTGTAGGAAAAGGAGATTTGTCAGAGATTGTCAAAGGAGGAGTTTCGGAGATTGTTGGAGGAGGAGTTTCGGAGATTGTTGGAAAGGAGATTGTCAGAAAATCGTTTGAAAATCAGAGAATGGATATGGGTTCTAACAACTTTCTATGTCTTTCACTGGCAGGTGAATGGAAGGTACAGAGGCATGAGAAGATATATTTCAAGCCTTCTGCCTAGTAAGTTTTGTCTGTTCGAAGTTACTATGCAATTTCATGTTTTATTCATCCAGTGCTGCAAAAGCAGCCACAGATCTTGGATTCGCTTATGTTGATGATATCAACTCACCCTCAGAACCCAGTGTCAGCTCCTTTAAAACCCATTATACTTTAGATTCATCAGGCCATCGCCACTCCACTTTTAGAGCCTTCTTGCTCATTGACCTAGCACTGGAACGTAAAGAGCGTCTGCACATCTGCATCAAGAGCATCGCATCTAAACTCCTTCTCACAGAGCAAGCCAACCACGGCCTGCTCTGTACAGGGGCTCGTGTTCAGTCTGTCACTAATGTATCTGTATGGCGTGATATCAGAGTGAAGCATGAGATCATCCTCGTGGCGGGGGTGCTGAGAATGCTGCAAATTCTTATGCTGAGGTTATTTTACTTGCCTTTCTTCTTCTCACCTCTTACTTACAGCTACATAGAACCCTGTATGCTATAGATTACACTTCTAGAGCAAACATCACACAGGCTTTTGCCACCCTCACCGAGGAGAGCACCAAGGTATGTTCCTCACACACTACCTGCATCTTACATCCACTGATCTCATTCTAGTTCTATAGCATTGTTAGCATTAACACTAAGGTGAAGAAAACCCTCCCAAAGTTAGCTGGCACGGCAATGCTTGATTAATGTTCTCGCCCACCTTCAACCATTGCAATGCAGGTGAGTTCACAGCCACTGTGAACCCAGATTTGCCCTCATTACACATTCCAGGACTATCTTATACTTCGTGTTGAGCAGGACACGCAGCTGCAGGGATGAGTACAGCACGAGGATGAGTACAGCCACAAGCAGCCTGATGAATGGTGTGCAGTGTGGAGCAGAGCGGCCCAGATTGGGCCAGTGCAACCGAGATATTTCTCAAGCATTTTCACCCAGATAGAACAAATAAATTGTATATAAATCAATCATATTGAGCCTGTTTCAAACAGACCCTGCCTGCCTACTACATATATTAGACAGCTTGAGCCAGAAAATTATCTGTAATTGTCTATATTCTCTGTCCAGAGCTGTGGTGCGTGGGCAAAAACGGGTAAACCGCGGGGAACAGATCCGGACAGAGCTGGACAGACTCAGACAGACCCGAGCAGATCTCCACAGTGGGGGTTTTCACTGGGGTTCAAGACTCGCGAGCTCGCCATCACTCCGCACTGAGAGGTTTCGATGTATAATCTGCAAGGCCGGAGTTCCCACGACCCCTCAACGGACTTCGGAGTTTGAACCGCCGTACAAACCTACAGGCTACACAGACAGCCGTGTTCTCGATTCGTCTTCTCCTATGCGAGTTCCTCTGCACATTTAGTTGATAGCTTCGCCAAGGGAAACTCAGGAATCACAAAGTTAAGGAGGACTTGTTTGTTTATGTTTCTGAGATTGTAAGTTACCATTGACAGCCGGTGACACGGTACCATTACATCTATTTCTATCTCTGTCTTTGTCTTTGTCTGTGACTCTGCATCGCCGCGGCGGCCCAAAGTTCAAACGACACTCGAGATCGCGATCACCCTTCGCCCTCTCCTTCTAACAACAAACGCACAATTTACTAAAGGCATGTACATACGCTCCAGCTAGATTATGTGCTGATAGTAGTCTTTTGCAATCTTTTTTATTCTGGTACGTCTTCCATTCACTCCAACTTTAAAGTACGTACTGGCTAGGTTTATTAATTTAACTGTCAAAATGATTTTTGCAGCAGAATCGCGTCATTCGGTTTTACGTCTTTATGCAGCGCTCTCTTATTTTACTTCGTGAGTGTTCCTCTAGCTCATCTAACCACCCGCAACACTTATGATCTGAAAAGGTGAGACTCTCTCTGACCATGCGGCAATCCGTTACCTTATCGAAGTGACACTGACACGCGTACGTCGAGGTAGAGGGGTCGCTGCATGCTGAAATTATACGATAATTTCACTTTCGCTGCACCCAATCGGACTGACCGATTCAAACAGGGAAGTAGGTATGAACAGCAAACGTCTCAATACAATCCATCTACCACGCCCTTACCATCGACTCTGCCTCTCTAGCCTCTCTCTGCAATGACTTGTTTCTCCGAGCATGCTGCTTCTTAATATTTTGAGAGCTGCGATCCCGATTCGTGCAATTATGATCTGAATTATGGCCAGTATCACAACTCGAACCAACCAAAAGCATAAGAATAAAGCGATTCCTACATGGCGATGGTCGCAGATATTGCATCCCCCGTTTCTTCTTCAAACCACAGCCACGGGTTTCGTCTTTCAGAAGAACCAGGCTTCCAATAGATACCCCCTTTCGTCGAATGGTGTGTTTGATCGTGCGGTCCAGAGAAGTCTTGGCGCGATTGTCGAGAAATTCGGTTTCCGCGTATACTGATAGGTCTTCGAATATATTCTCCCGCATATGAGGCCCGTGAGGAGGTTCTTTGGAACCATGCCCGCTACTGTCAGCGTCTAGAATTACTTGTACAAGAGAAGGTTAAAGAGTCAGCAGCAAGAGAGAAGCTAGGTTTCATCTTCGCTTACAATCTGTGGCAATCGGTTCCGGCCAATCACACGAGGTAACGGAAGAGACGTCCGTCCACTCATCGTCTGATATAGACATTCTGAAGGATGAGATATCGTCTAGATGGTGTGATGCACTCTGTCGCCCCATAAATTCTTTAACGACTTCAGCGTAAGTTTTCCTAGATTGAGTGTAAGATGTTGATGTTACAGTATTTGGTCTCAAAGACAATATAGTCGCCATGTCGGTGGTCTGATGGCTAAAGTCGGGTGAGGAAGTTTCTGAATTTTATTTACAGATCGCACGAGTCAGTTCAGAATGCGGAAGCGTGTCGGTGACTATAAAGTGACTCACCCAATGAACAACGTTCCTGTAATGCATTGTAACCAGCCCTCGTTGAAGTCAAACACGTGTATCTAATCCCTGTAATACCCGCACGTGTACCTCATGCACATACCTCACGTTGGGAGGCGAACATGGAAGTCTTCTGTCCGAGACGACTCAATCCTTGCCTTGGCTGAAATATGCGACTAGAGCTAAGAGGGCAGGGCACAGCAGTGGTCTGGACTTAGTGCTGCAAAGAGTATTACTCAAGTTTATAAGGATGTATGTCGTTGCAATATCTATGGCTACTATCCTCCATTAGGAGACTGACAAACGGAAATGTAGCGTAGGAAGAGAGGCAAACGCTAGGCCAGCTTGATGCCCTAGAGAGACTTGAGTACTCACTGGGCTCCTTGTTAGTGAACTGGTTAGTTTGAACAATTGGTAACGGTAATGTATGTACCCAGAAATTCTGGACTTGTACACGCCTAACTTAGTAAGTTAGCAAATACATACTTACATAAACCGTAGTCTCATAAATGTAAGCCCGCCTGTTAAACATGCGATCATTGCCTCTCGTATGGTAGGTAAAGAGCCCTGCTAAGACAAGGGGACAGTAAGGAATTGGTAAGGAATCTCAAATTTGAGTAGGTACGGTGAATACGGTACCGGCAAGCAAGGTCTGCTGCGGGGGCAGTGCACCCCGAGCTGTTCTAGTGGTTCAAGTCCTAAAAGCGAAGTTTTTGTTCTCACGAGTTTAGATATTCCTGTGTAGTCTAATGTCAATACGTTGTGTCAAGCAAAGTAAAATCGCTATTAGGGAAGGGGTTAGGCATTCGCTGTCGTGCTCGCTCTTGCTTCAAACCTCACGCGCAAAATCACAAGTACTACTCTGAAGAAGAGGCACGCTGTACAGCTATTGCAGTTATATTCCATAGAATGTTTTACAAGTCGCTATAGCCTCTGACTTCTGCTTGAGCTGAAGATATTCTTGTAGGGGTATCAATGGAGTTAGACGTGATCGAGGAACGACGAATAAATTAAATCTGAAGTCTGGACAACAAATACATCGGTGTCACAGGAAAATGTTTTTCTGCCAGTGGGCGGTTAAACCGATCAGTTGCGGGTAGGATGTACCATGGTAAGATTACTTACTCCGTGAGCTTCTTGGGAGACATCATAATCATCAGTCAGTTACGAAATTAATCCGGTGTGTCGACCATCTCCCAATCCTCAAATGGAATAATGACCCAGTTCTTTCCCAATCTCTCATCACACACCTCCATCACGACATCGTTCATCTCAGACTTATCACCCGCAAATGACGGTTCGATCGCTCGAAATGTCGTGCGTGGATTAAGTTCCTTCCTAGCCTGAGGCCGCCTGTATGTGGTGTTACAAAGAGCCTGCTTGCGTAGAGGTACTTCTCGGCCTCTGGAAATCGGAATCGGCCGGCGTTCGATACCAGGGAGAGGTGTCTGGGGCGGATGAGGGGAAAGTGGAGAAGAAAATCGAACGCGGGGAGGAAGCAAGCGTGTGGAGCCAGCGGATCGTCGAGAAAATGCAGAATTCCGTGACACAGTTGGAATCTTCAATTCAGGTGCGGGAATAGAAGAACCTAAGGTATTGACATTCAATCCATCCGAAGACGATGTAGGGAGTAGCAAAGATGGAAGAGTAGGGAAGGGGCAAGAAATTTGCTTCCCCTGTTCGTATATGAGCTGTCCGACGAATTTGAGGAACTGTTGTCGAAATGCCTCTGAGCATTCGAATTGGTTTTGGAGCTGCGTCTTGTATTCCGCGCGCATGTCTCTATCGGATGCAAGCGTAGCGAGATCAATCACAGGGCTCGGCCATAGAAACTGACTATGCGCCATATCCATACAAGGCGTGCCAAAAGGGATATTTACTGTGAATTCAGAAGTATTATTTATATAGGATGATGCAACGCAATGGGATATAGAGAGACGAGGGGCCTTTGAGCCGGGCGGTGAAGAGAAGGAACAGGTGCGCTTGCGAATCATTGTTTTCCTGAGTAAAATGAGGTTTTTTTCAAGGGAGATTGGGTAGATTTGTCTTTCTTGAGGCCTGAAGATCACGGTAGAGAAGACAACAGACGGGAATGCCACCGCCACCCAAAACTTAAAAGACATGTGATATGACGTAAGCAAATGACTCGGCCTCTGCCCATGACCACCCAACACAACATGGGCGTAGGCCACTGAGTGACACTCCATAAAAATGCTTTTAAGTGCCCTGACGGACGCAGACAAGTGGGCCTGTCAACAAAGGCGTCTTGTTAACATAATGTCCGATCGTTCCCGGCGAGGATACACCAGAAAGAATTTCACCGTCGTCTCTTCCAGCTCACGCCATTTGACCAAGGCAATGACTCTGTCAGCATTGACCGGTGAAATCGTCCAGGTTACTTCGGAAGGTCACAACCGTACGCCCAGAAGTCCAGGAGGGACGTCTCCGTATAATAACCTTCCATGATGGTTGTATTAAGTCATATTTGGTCGGCGAGCATGACGGCGGCGAGGCTATCTGATCTCTCTGGTGAGCCAGACACGAGCGATGTTATGAAATGTTCGATGGTTACAGAGCGCTTCCGCTGCTCTTAAACAGACAGACGTTATTGCAATCTCGGCCCCCAATGTTTCCTGACTCATATTTGCTTAATGGTGGGATAACTCATCAAGAATAGGATGTCCTTTGAATTTTCTGTCCAACAGACTGAGATCTTCATAATTTGAGTGCCGTACCTCTAGACTATGACAATCAGGGACTTTGGAAAGATTCTACAATATTCGATGATGAAGTTGGGCTGAATGAGAAGATGCTTCAAAACTGAAGAGCCCGGGTTCTCTGTACTATGTTTCAGTGAGTCATATTTTGTGCGAGGTGGTCACAATGCAGTTGTTGAAATACCGCCAATTTCGCCTGTGCAGTATTTCCATATTCATAAATGATAAACAACTCATTGACCAGAAGGCCTTAAAGATCTGATATGTAAGTAAACGGTATGTTCAAGTTATCAGTTTCCTTTTTCTTTCTCAAGGTCACACACGCATGCGATGGCAGAACATGTGAATTTGCATTGACATATACTCGATATGGTACCTTTGAAAAATTTACTAGATTTCAGGGCCTTTCTCAATTCGATCCATCAAAATTTTGGTATTTGTTTTGATACGAACAGAAGGCCTTTCAAGACCCCGCGTTGCTTTTCCACCTTTGTCGCTGCGGAGTGCATCTGTCGGCATCTGTCTGTGAGCCAGGTAAGCTCCAATAACCGCCATGACCTAAATGATGCAATAAATTCCATTACGACATATTTCTAACAGTGTCGATGGGGTTTCTTTGATTATGCGAACGGTTGATAAGTATTTACCTCTATCTTATTTATAGGGCCATGGGAACAAGTGTAGTTTGAACAATCCATTTGCATAACATGGGGTCATATCATATGATCATCAGACGTGTGGTGATATTTGAGACGAGGAATTACCAGCGCAATAGTCGCGGATAATTTGGAGCCCCCGAATCATCTCTGGAGATCTGGAGCTCGCATGTGTGCATATGAAACGAGCAATGGAAAATTTGGCCATGTAAAACTGGAGTAGACTTATGCATTTATGAATTCGGTGCCTTGTCGGTATGGTAGATTCAGGGTACTCCATCGTTGCTGTGTCAGAAAGCTCGTAATTATGTAACCGTGACAACAGCTTAAGTTAGTCACACAATGGGTGACTCGCTTACGAACTTGTAGAGTCACGATTCACAGGTGCCATTCTCAATTTCTCATTCACAGTGCTCTAAGTAACAATTTTCACTTCAATCAAGAAGCCGATGACTATCCAAAAGCACAAGTGGAGCGATATGTATATTATCGAAATTTTTCCAGGAACGGGCTCCACCCATTCTTAGCGGTAGAAATTCGCAACATGATCTATCAATAGCTTGTGACATCCCGCAAAGTCTGTCGGCAACGATTTCGAAAAAATCAGATGAATACGAATTGCAGTGGACACTATTAGTACAACATGACGTAGGTCGCATGCTTCTCGGTCGCACGTTCTCGCGGTTATGCTGTTGTCTCTTTCTTCGGAAGATTCGTGAAGAGCAGTAAAACAATTTAGTTTTTTTTTCCCTCTTTTTTTTTCAGGATTTCTTGGAGGACATGGATGTCATTGAATGGTATATAAGGCCCCGGTTTGGAGTGGCTCACACCAAGCCTTCCAACGGTTCCAATTTAATCACTGCTTTTCAATGTTTACCCAAGCTTTCTTCGCTCTTGTTTCAATCACTTGCGCTGCAGCTCACGGTGGCGTGCTTTCCTACAATATAGGAGGCACGACATATAACGGGCGAGCTCAACTTACATAGTGAAGTCGGTTTACTGACAGAATACTTCATAGATTTGTACCTTACAATACACCTACCGGCCAGTCCACCATTCAACGTCAATGGGCTACGTACAACCCCATCACATCCGTGACTGGTATGTATCATTGGAACGCGCAATCTCAAACCTTCCTAAATAAACGCAGATCCCGATCTTGCCTGCAACAACCCCGGCACCACCGTCAGCCCACAACTCACCGCTACTGTTGCTGGTTAGATTTTCGTTGAATTATTTGCAAATCATTCAGCCTTAACCTGGCCTCGATATTAGCTGGTTCTACCATCATCGCCTACTGGAACAATCCATGGCCACACACGTATGTATATTGTAGAGGCGTTTGCCATATCCAAGCTGACTGACTTTATTTTAGGATCGGTCCTGTTATGGTGTACATGGTAGGGTAACAGATGTTCCGAAAAGATACTTCTTACAGTCAAGTTGGTCAACAGGCGAACTGTGGTGGCGACTGCACAAGTGCTACTCCTTCAAGTCTGAACTGGGTAGGGTTGAGCTCTCCTTTCTTAATGCACCACTCACCCCACGAGTAGTTTAAGATTGACGAGGCCGGCCTGCTTTCTGGAACTATTGGAAACGGTTCGGCAATATGCCACCAAATTTTTTTGCGCTACGCGCTGATACTCCCTCATGAACTAAATAGGACAATGGGGAATGGGGGAGCTCGTCAACGACAACTCCTCTTGGACTTCGACACTTCCAAAAGACTTGCCTAACGGCAATTACATGATCAGGCATGAGCTTCGTAGGTATCAAATTTTTAACGTAAAATGAGTCCTTACCATTCTACAGTAGCCATCCACACGAGGTAACTGTGATGCTCTTTACCTATAATATGCAAGGTATTCATGAGTTGGTCCGTCTCTAGCGATCAGCCGCAATTCTATCCTGTGCGTAACCGAAAACTACAGCATTGTCGCCTAAATCTGGTTGATTTGCAACTTGACAGGAATGTGCTCAACTGACCATCACTGGCGGTGGAAGCGGAACTCCCGGTCCCACTGTCACCTTCCCTGGTGGTTATAGTGCCACTGATCCTAGGTATGAATAATACTTTCACGACTACTTGCTGCCTAATTTTGAAGCACCATCAGCATTGACATAGATGTCTACTCTGCCGGGAACCAAGACAACTCGACCTACGTCATCCCCGGTATGTCACCATTCACATTTCACAGAGAACTAATTCTAATAATAACAATTTACAGGTCCTCCTGTCTGGTCCTAGAATGGACGCTAGTACTTGCGTCTCGCATGAAATGATTGGCTTAGTATGCATATTCCGAGGTCATACGATTATTTTGTAGTCCCTTGCCCCGAAATTCACAATGTGAGTTCCAAGATGGCGCATGAGACGATCAAAACATAACAAGAACTTGGAAATGATCACAAAACGCATCCTAATGTATGAGATCCCTTCAATGAAAATCCTGGCAAGACATCGTCAACAGTTCTGACTCGATATCTTGAAAGCATGAAGAGTAAACACGGTACTTGTACTACGTCGGATGTCACTATAAAGGATGAAGTATTGAATTGTTCATCCCAGTACTTATACTCTGTCAGGATACTATAAGTTCATTCTAGTCTTTTCCCCACGCGTCGTGCTAGACCCAATTTTTTATTATTAAGAAAAGCATCCACCATCTCAGAGTCTACGTCATTAGTTACCCATTCCCAGCTCAAATGGTTCAAGATATCAAGGATTTTCCATCTCGTGCACTGCACTAAATGTTACCTTGGATGATGCTGACATCACGGGAAACTCGCCTCCTCACTTCGTCACACGTGACGTTTCAACGTCACCAGCATTCCTGCGACCAGCCCATTACCCGTCTTGTAGATATAATGTTTCAGACCCGACCATCGAATGGTATCTCTCCAGATATTGTCATCCTATCTCTTACGCCCAGTCCTCCCATCTCTAGTTCGCACTATGACCAATAACTCGATGTTTAAAGTCGAAAATCTATTCAATGTAAAGGGCTGGGTTGCTGTCGTCACTGGCGAAGGCACAGGGATTGGCTTGATGTGCGCTCAAGCATTTGCCAATAACGGTGCTCGTGTTTGTACGTGGTTGCTCTCGATATCGATGGTGGTTAGAGAGTTTAAGACTTTGCACTATCTACAGACATTGTAGGCCGACGCAAAGAAGCACTTGACCGAGCAGTAGAAGTCCATGGTAGAACTCTCGCGAACGGCGGGAAGCTCATCGCTGTCACCGGTGATACGTCTACCAAAGAAACCATCTCTGAACTGGTTAAAGAGATCTCTAGCCGAGAGAAATACATTAACGTGCTTGTGAATAATGCGGGAATCAACACCTCTCATCGCCACAGTGTCGAGAAAGGAGATGAAAGCGCGAAGGCTTTGAGTGAGCAGCTCTGGGGGGTAGAGCAATCAGAATGGGAAGACGTGTATCGCACAAATGTGATTGGGTGCGTATTGTGCATGCTTGTCCTGTTTCGATACCAATGTTGGTTGAGCCCCGTCACTGTGGCCCAGATACTACTACACCACCGTCGCCTTCATCCCTTTACTCGCCGAAGCTACGAAGCAGCTTCATGGTCACTCGGCCTGTGTAATAAATAACGCGAGCATGAGTGGCAAGACGCGTACCTCACAGCATCACTACCAGTACAATGTATCCAAGGGCGCAGCAATCCATCTCAACACTGTGCTTGCCCAAGAACTGCGCAGGCCCGAAGTTAAGATCCGTGTCAATAGGTCGGTACTACTACTCGTCAAAGACTTATGTGGCAGTGTATTTAGAACATCATCCCACAGCTTCTCTCCTGGCATTTTCCCCTCAGAAATGACGGGTGCGTCTAAGCCAAATTGCTGAATTTTGTAAAATAACATCATTTTAGCCAAGGAATCTGGCCCAGATCAAAAATCTCATATCTCATCCGATGGTTTTCTTGAAAACAAAGGTATCCCGGCAGGGAGACCTGGTAAAGATGACGACATTGCCCAACTTGTACTCATGTTGGCCGTGAACACGTACATAAACGGAGAGGTGCTTCTCCCACCAATTAACCGTCGATTTTCGCCCTGACTATCATACACAGAATGTTCATGTTGATGGTGGATACTTATTGGAGCATCCATGAGATCGCTTGAATATATGGCTGGAGATTTTGTCTTTTTGTAGATACATTGATAAGGATACATGCCTAGTGTTATGCTTGTATGGTGGCTTCATGCACGAGAGCCTGAGGCAACACTAGTTCAAGCACCAATATATTAGCACGCATCAGGCTCCATCTTCCCGCCATCACCAGCAGCTATGAGAACTAGTATCCTGGTGAAACAAGCTAGGCTTCCTCGTGCATTTTAACAAACCCAGAGTCTATTTACGGCTTTCTTTTTTTCCAAGAACACCACTGTGTTTGTGGAAAAATCTCAAGTATGTCTGTTTTCTCTTTCTTTGGCACAAACATGAATTGAGAAACTGAGAACGGTTCTGAATATATCATAAAGGTTCTTCCAGAATTCTATATATAATTCGAATGCATATTTTGACACTCCCCAGCCTGGATTACTGAGCCGACTTGCGCATATACCTCGTCAGATCACGCGCAGCCCTTCTTCTCCCCTTAACCACACGAAGGTGCGAGACTTATGGCGAAAATAATTCTAGTACATTAGAATTAATGATTCACAAGACATTGTTTAATCTTTATCGCTTTTTTTTTTCAAGCTTCTTGCATATGCAAGCCTTCCTTTCATACCGTGGCTCCCTAGCGGATTCCCTTCCAATCAGTAATGCCACACGCAAGGACGTTCCTGCTGAAGATTCAACCATTCTTTCACCTTTGTTACTTCTATTCCTATCTGGTCAACATCAACAGATTGTTGGCTCCACACTTGCCGTCTACTACGCTTTCTCGTGCGCCCAACGCTGCCGAATTCCTGTCCTTTCACCGGAGATGTGTTGCTAGCCTTTCCGATTGCGACTCTTCTCATCAGAGACAAGCGTAAGTACCTAGCTTGCTAGCGCTGTCGCATGATATTTCAGGGCTGTCACCAAGACAGCGAGCGACAGCATCTCTGCCGGGTACGGCAACTGGTGGCACCCCCTGAGATTATGGATTTACAGCTCCGCTCACAAGGTGCTTTTGAACGACTTCCACCATCATCAGACTCTCTAGTAGTCTACCGCCACGCTCTCTACCGTCCCTCCTTATCTTCACGAATAATGGCCAAAGCATCTCTTGGCCTCGCCCTCCTCCTCCTTCACCCTCTGCTCGCTGTGGCTCACGCTGACCCTCATCATCTCAAGCGCGTGCACCATGAGCACGTCGTCAATGCACGTCAGGCGGCGAATGCAGCGGCTTCAGCAGCTACTTCAGCAGCTACCTCTTCTTCTTCGTCTGCTTCAGGGTCTTCCTCAGTGTCCAGCTCCTCGTCCAGCGCAGTTACGGCGGCGCCTGGAGCATCAGGAGCGCCTGCCACTGGGTCGCTACCGAACACGCTGACA
Organism: Ramaria rubella; assembly: GCA_015039355.1. Taxonomy (NCBI): domain Eukaryota; kingdom Fungi; phylum Basidiomycota; class Agaricomycetes; order Gomphales; family Gomphaceae; genus Ramaria; species Ramaria rubella. The sequence continues at coordinate 201,397 of MU134317.1, forward strand.
GCGACGAATCCCATCATTCCCCCCCTCAGCGCTCTCACCAGCGGTGAGCCCAGCCAGGCGACACCCACTTTCTCCGCCACTTTTACGCCTGGTGCAAGTCCCCCCGTCGCGGGTGCCCCGCCCCTTCCCACCAGTAAGTCCCCTTTCACGCTTACCTCTCCCCATGTCGACTCACCCTGTGCAGCGACACTTGATCGCAGCAAGTACCCGCCGCCGACTCAGGTTGCGCCGACAGACACGCCCGAGGTCACGCAGTGGCTCAAGGAACTCGATGGCGTCCAGATCCCCAACATCCCCATCAACACCAACGAAGCCGACTGCTCCTCCAACCCCGAGGCGGCCGCGGATCCGACACGCTGCTGGTGGACTTGCGGCGGCTGCACTCGCAACACGGACATTGTGACGTGCCCGACGAAGATGGACTGGGGCGTGTCTTTCGACGATGGACCGTCGCCGTACACGTCCCTCGTCCTCGACTTCCTCGAGCAGGAGAAGCTGGACGCGACATTCTTCGTCGTCGGCTCGAGCGCGTACTGGCTGCCGACTGTGCTGCAGGCCGAGTACATGGCCGGGCACCAGATCGCAGTGCACACGTGGTTCCATCAGCACCTAACGACGCTCTCGAACGAGGAGATCGTCGCTGAGCTCGGGTACACGCGGGAGATCATCAAGGACGTTATCGGGGTGACGCCCAAGTATATGCGTCCGCCGTACGGCGACATCGACGACCGGGTCCGTGCGATTTCGCTCGCGATGGGCCTGCAGCCGATCATCTGGACGCGTAACCGTGAGTGACTGCGCTGACCTACGCGACACGAACTGACGCTGATGGCCTCTCTAGCCACGACGCTCGACCAGTTCGACACGAACGACTGGAAGATCCCCGGTGGGCTCTCGACCGGACCGTCCTCCTTCACGCAGTTCCAGAACATCCTCCAGAACGCGACGTGAGTGCCCTGTTAGTGGCCTGTTAGCCTTTGCCGGCATGCTTACTTTGCGTCGTCTGCAGCATGCTCAACACGGGTTTTATCGTGCTTGAGCACGATCTCTACCAACAGACAGTCGACCTTGCTGTTGGATACACCATCCCATATGCTCAACAACATCAGCCGCCTTTCAGCGTGCGTATACGTGCAACAACTCCAGTTTATCTCCGCTGATGGTCCTTCGTCTAGCTCAAATCCATCAACCAATGCCTCGGCCAAGCCCCCGCAGACGTCTACCAAGAAACTGCATCGAATAAGACGCTCTTGACACTCTCCACGAACTGGACCGGGGCCTTCGTCGATGGGATCCAGCCCAATTCTTCGAGCTCGAATGGGACCAACAGTGGCTCGGCCGGAGGTGGAAGCAACCAGGTAAGATGATGTCACGCATTGCCTTTCCTTCGTTCTTTACTGAATTTGTGTGGCTATGTAGGGTGGTGGCAAAAACGGAGCGGCCCGCCTCGACTTCGGCGCCGGCGCCGTCGTTGCGTGCTTGCTCTCCCTCGTGGCTCTGCACCTTGCGTGAGCCAAACGCACACTGACGGACTCGATCTGGCTCTGGTACATTTCTGATGGACACCCCAATCTGCACCTACACCTCGACGGACTTCTCTTCTCCGTTCCTCGTTTCATGTCACACCCTCTATCGCGCCATGTCCCTCCTCCCGTTCCTGTTCCCGTTCCCGCCCTTGCGTCTCCTCTTCTTTCGTTTCTCGACCATGCCCTAGATCTTACTTCTTATAGCCAGTATCACGATGCCTACAACCTAGTACCCTGTCCGTCTATACCACTTCGCTTCGAGTCGAGCCCGTATCGCATGGGGTGTCCGTATGTGCGTGCATCAGCGCTCTCAGCTGTGTGGGTCCGAATGGGATCGGGCCGTTCTCCCTTTTTTTGTGCGTGTTTATCGCGTCGGCCGGGATGTCGACGTGGACACGCTGCTTATTACTAATGTATATAGTTAAGTACCATGGGACTCCTTATTATCCGTTCCTGTTGTGGAACTACTCAATCATCATCGATGCATCATCATCATGATGTGCATGCGGCCTGGTGGATGTATAAATACTAATTATATCGTACGTAGCCTTACATAGATTTGAGGTCCAATTTATTTGGAACACAGCTAGCTATTGTGAGTGTGTTGATGGATTTTTCAACCTATTTCCGAAAAACGGGATGCGACCTTACTAACTTATAGCTAGGCGACTCGGTTGGGACAATTAATAGCCTACAATGCCTTAGATGATACGAGACTCGACACCGGTGGTTTCATTTCACCGTCAGTGGCATTGAGGCACATATTGTAAAGTTGAAGATCACTCCGTCTAGATGTGGTACATACATCATGCTATGCACGTTACGAAAAAACTGCCGTTCTGCCAGTTTGAGATTAGCAAGTTCCATTTTTCACTTGTCTCTTCTTCAAGTTATTAACAACCTTCGCAGGGGAATTTTAACATCCGGTCCTCCTCATATATGGGTCACACATGTCAGAGGCTGGAAAACTCAGAGGCAGTGACGTTGGTGGCCGCGAATCAGTACCAAGCTGACTGCTGGTGGAAGAAGAGTACCCAGACTCGGATTCGAAGTTGACCTGGACCTAGAGCACATTTTTTATCAGCTCACAGGATGTTGCCCGGACCAGTTCATGCCCTCTTTCCCGACAGCGTCAAGGGTTCAATCGTCCGTTGGCGTTCAATTGACCCTTGTCGTGGTTTTGATTTTTTGGCTTTGGTGCGACTTGGATTCACTTCGATACACATTTCGCTACTTTGTTGTCGAAGATGGAGTCTATTTCACCGATACCGCCCACCACCTGCCTTTTACTGGCATCCCCAATCCCTCCCCTGCTATTTTACCAGCTCTCCCTGCACACTGGCAATATATCTTGAGTTTGACACACAACATCCATGGTTCTCGCTGAGATCGAGCAATTATCCGACGCGCTGAACTCTCTCAACTCTCGTTGCGAATCATTATCGGCATTCCATTCCACATCCCAATTTATGGTTCTCCAGATTTGACTGTGGCATTGTTTGTGCAACTAGAAAGAGTACTCGTCGCCCCAGGTCTCCTATAATGTAAGCACGTGGTATCTTTTCTCTCTGATTGGAACATCTTATTAGAGCTGTTAAGAAACAAGGCCCTGGTCCCTGGAGTCCCTCTATAATAATGGATGCTCACAAAAGCGATGAGCATCACTCAGTTCGACGTTCAAGATTATCCGTGGGTGGCATAATATGGCATTCGGGCGACCTCCTAGAGGTCAGGCCTGTAACATTTTGGCAACTACCAATCCAGTCCTAACAATCTTCTCAGAGGGAGCACATGGGACAAGAGGCACACATGACTTTGGGCAGTTCATTGTCGATCTTCAAGTTAGTACATCGCGCACGCCCGGTGAATATCAATAGTACCTGTGAGTGAATCATTTCTTCAGAGCAGTCTGAGTCAACGTATTGAGTAGCTCCATGTTGACAACAAACCATTTTAAGCGCGGGAATCGTTGCTGGAATATTTCGATGGCCGCAATGCATTCCTGATGACAACTATACTCGAGAACACTTAGGAGCTTGGATCCCTTCCAGGTCATCAGTTGTTGGAACGAGGCAGCTGTCATCAACACACGCCTTTTCCCTGGCGCCTCATAGAAACACTCAAACCACGACACAAAAATCGCTAGATTCGCTCTGGATTAAGGTTCTTTGCCGCGCGGGGTTTGTCCCTTACGTGCAAATTCTGACGTAAGAGATGTTTCTGCCATTGCACAAACGACGTCGCCTATCCGTTTATGTAAGGATTGCTATGAACGATGTAACATCCATCACGGAGCAAGCGAGCGAATGCTTCTATGTATGTGTCAATCTCTGAGGGTGTCCGAGAGCTAGGTGCGTACCCTACACATAGTACAACCCTTCAAGATGACGAGTTTGATGCGCACTTTTTTCTCCGTATAGCATCGCCTACAGATTCTCTCGGTATGAGGTGTTTCGGGATGGAAGGCGGGCTAACGTCGATGAAGTTCCAAACGAAGTGATGAGGGGACACAAAATCCGCTGGGTCGCCAACCCTCAAAGCCTACTAGAACATGTCAATTATCAAGATCATGCTTGGTGGCATACCGCGAAACAGCCTCACACACTCAAGTCGTAAACGATTACATGGTTAAGGTAAGATTGGTAAAGAATTCGTGCGACTGTGCTTGTTGCTTTTAGATGACACGTCTGCCAATGCAGGAACCTATCTGCAACTGGCCCACAGCATCCAACAGTTCGACTCTGCCGTGTATATCAAAGCCCTGGCATGGTTCTTGCTTTCGACACGCAGCTTCACAGCTTCAGGGCGGCAGTATTGCTTCTGGAAGACCATCTTCCAACCTGTTTTTCACAAGTTCTTGAATCTGTTCAATAATGCCAACTATCGTCATCTCAGATCCGGGAACCAAGAATCAATCTAGCTAATGACCATAAATATAGGCATCACAACATTGATATCGTGAAATCTTAAGCTGAGCTGGGGCCGCCCGGATTTGTTGGATATCACTGTTGAAGCTCGTTCTCTGAGAAGCGCCCGATAGATGAGAGGTTCTAATCTGTTCGCAGGTACTTATATGTCGCAGATCGAATACATCTGTCACACTGATGCTACCGCTTGCCGTCGGCTTCCTCTCGGCGCGCTCTTCTCAAAGGCCTGGAAATAAGATGTGGGTAATTAGCATTGTTTCCCACGTGAAGCATTGGTCCTATTCTTCGAGATGTCAGGCTTCCTAATATAAGAACTACTGTCCCTTTGTGACGGCGACTTGAAAGCAGTCATGGTGCTCCAAAAGCAGCTACTTACCTCCAAGGACGGCACAGAAATCTACGCAGAAGCTGCTGGAAATCCTTCAAAGCCCCATGTAGTATTGGTCCATGGCTTTGGTCTCAGCACCATTGTCTTTTCAAAGCAGTTTTCAGACCAGAAGCTCTTAGAAACTCTCTACTTGGTATGTTACCTGGTTTCATTCTATCTAGCAGCGAAGCTAAACGATTACACTTTCAGGTTGCGTATGATCTGCGTGGACATGGTCGGAGCGGAAAACCAGATGTCCCGGAAGCTTATTCTCAAGATCGCAATGCAGAAGATTTCATGGCAGTAGTAAACGGGTTCAATCTCAGAAAACCGATTCTGGCAGGCTGGTACGCAGGAATACCTAACGCTCAGTGATGTACTGATGTATCATTGGTAATTGATCGTGTATGTAGGAGTATGGGGGGTGCGTTTCTTTGGCATCTCATGAAAATGGTTTTCTGACGATGGTTACAGCCTCTGCCGCAGCCGACGTTTGCCATACCTATGGGCCATCACCTCTCTCGGGTATCATCTACATGGGCGGTGTGCCCTGGCTCGGCCGAGAGATTGGAAAAAAGATTGGCACGGAAATGCTCATAAAAATGATGGGCGATTTCGCTGCTGACGACCTCTCCCGCTTCTCTGAGGTCGCAATCCGATTTGCCGATATTTCTGTAGCAGACCCGGCACAAATGGATTTCACAGCTAAAATGTCATGGATAGGCTGTCTCTTCCGTCTAACACTCCCTGTTCGCCGATGTATTCTTTCGAGGGAACAAGATCCCTCAAGGCTCCTTCAGGAAGGTGGAAAAGCTATACCGCTCCTCATAATCAACGGTGCACTGGATGCGCATTGCAAAGGTGATGTAGTGATGGAAGAAATGAAAAGTTTCTTTGCAGATTTCGAGGGGGTAGTGGTTCCTGAGGCTAGCCATGCGGTATTCTGGGACCAGCCAGAGGTCGTGCGGGAAAACTTCTTACGCTTTGCGGCACGAGTATCTTAACAACTTCCTGGGTAAGTTTATTTTTTGCGACTCTTGTTGGAGGTCGAGAAATCGACAAATATTCAAGTGTCCTACATCTATTCCAGAGGCAACCAGGACTGGGCGGATTCTCCGGTAGTTGCTGTTTAGTTGATATCACAGCCAAATCCCATGAGATCTATCTCTCGAAACGCTACACACGGTCATCTATGCTCCGGACTATCTCGGATATATTCTTCTGTCAAATTTTTATTAGTCATTAGTCATTAGTCGTCATTTCTCTTCCATGGGTTGGTAGGGAATTGGAGCGTAGCCATGAATGCGGCGGTCGTAAGGAAGGTCATCACAACATAGGCCAAGTTACCACCCAACACATTTCGTTCTATGGACAGTGCAAACAGCGACGTTACACTGGCAGGACCAATAGAGCGCATAATCGAGGTGGTGGTCTGAGCCAAGCCATTAGTAGCACCAAGTGCCGAGCGCGAAGGTGCCGCATGGGTAAGATACATAAAAATTGAGCCTTTAAACAATTGAAAAAATTCGAATGAGTGGCTTGTTGTATGCGGTACAGGGTTAAAATGACTTAGGACTGACTGAATGCCATAGGTGGTAACGTTAAAAGTAGGAGTTGCATAACAAACGCAACCCACACGGCCGGACTCAGTCGACCGTCAATTCGTGCCAATGCATTCATAAGTGGAAATAGCGCATAGGATCCAAAAAACGAAGAGACACCAGTGGTAGTCATTCTCTTCGTTCCGAATCTTTTCGTTAAGACGGGAAAGCAAATGGCTGACACAGCCCCATTGACAACACCTGACAATGCCATGCATACCCCGATGAGAGAGGGCGACATCCCGAGACCGCCGTACTTAATAGGGGTGCTGAGAACGACTGGTTGTAGTACGTAGAAAGAGACGTCTATGATGGCAAGAAGGGAGTAGTTAAGAATGACGGTGAGAACACGAGGAGTAAGCAGGCTGCGCAGGGGAGGAGGTGATACAGTCACGGAAGGAAGAAGAGGAGACCGCTCTGATGGGTTCAATATCGTTTTTGTGGCCATGGTAACGTTGTCAAGTCGTGAATAGGTCGTAACTTGACGGCATCCCACGCGTGGGGTCATTCTCTTACAAGGCGCCGTCTGTGAAGCACTTGTCAGGAAATGAACGCAACAAAGGAGACGACGTCACATACTTCTTTCAAAAAACAAAAATCGAAACAAAAGGCCGACATAGCAAATATTGCCGCGATAGAGCAGGGGAGGAAATAAGGGTTTCTACGCCAAAAATCCGAAAGAAACACGCCCCCTATTCGTTCGTACGGATGTTGGAACATCCCACCGATCAACGGCCTGAATTCACAATCAATGGGTTTTTTTTTTATATACTAATTAACAGTAAAGGACATACGCAACTGCATTTCCTGCGGCCCAGGTGAGAGGAATGATAGAGAACCCTTGAGCCATATTCGTCTCGTCCGTTATTTCGCCCATCATGCACTTGATCACACCTGTATTACCGTTTAGCGCACCGGCAATGGCACGGCTGGCTACAACGGCCCAAAAGGTATGGGCAAGGCCAAAAGAAAGCATCGATAGGCTCAGCCCGAATAAACCAAAAAGTAAAACCGGACGACGGCCAATACGATCGGATAACCGTCCCCATTGCAAAATTGTCAGTGCTTCCGTAACGAAGAACAGAGATTCCTTCCCGTTCGCGATATTTGAGAGTGCTTTTTAACCTGAAGAGGGACAATAACGTACGATCAAGCCGGTATAGTATCCCACCTTGGTCACATCGCCACCGGTGATTCCTGTTTCCTGTACGAGCTAGAGGAGACATAGATATGTCGGACTGATAGATGGATACTGAAACGGCTTACTTGTACAATGAAAGGAAGCATGACGTGCGCCGTGATGGGCTCAGCAAGGTGTGTATAAACAAGCACGGAGAGTTGTAACTTAGGCAGAGGAGTTGGCTTTCGCTCCATCAATTTGGGTCCCAAGTGCTCAGAATCTGGCGACCAAAATTCATCGACTGGGTCGTTGCTCGGTGAATGAGAGCCATGAGCTGGGACCATACCGGGCGTAGAATGGGTTGTCCGTCAGAGGTCCTAGAACTTACGTTCTTATATAGGGGCTCAAAACCATTGCTACTAGTGGTATAATACTTGTGTCAACCGAAGAGTCATGCTAGCGTCTCGAATGAGTAATCTTGAGTCAAGGGAGTCCAAGGGCCGAAAAATCTACATAGTCTCTTAGGTAAGTACCTAGTGATTGTGACAACAACCGGGTCTCGATCCGAGTGACGACCCAATGAGTTGGCGCAAGAACCAATCTGCGACCGACGCCAATCTTTGTGTTGTATTTAGCCAATTGTGCTACCTCTATAAATCGTTGAGCAAGACGGGCGGTCATAGTGCAAGTGGCACACTCATTAAACTTCGCAATCGGAACCAAGTGAAGCGAGTTATTTGGCAATTGGCACCAACATCAAAGGGAGGGTTTTCCAATGCCTTCCCCATTCTCGAGCACGACGGAAGAAAGGAAAAACAGGAACTAGTAGCAATAAACACCGTCTTGCGATGAGGGGCTCAACATGCACTCCCACAATTCCCATTCCCGGTAAGAGGCGAGTTGAAAGGACTGACGAACCATGCAACACTATAAGCCAGCCTCCGAGTCCTGTACTATGGTGTGCTATGACATGTGTGATAATTGTGTATGATAGGGGACTTGTCTGTTCTGGGCTATGTATCGCTATCACCTGGCCCTTTCCCCGACAGTACCTCAGACTTCACCCAGATATTTTTAGTACTCATTAGTCAATGGTCTTCATTCCTCTTCCATGGTTTAGTAGGGAATTGGAGCGTAGCCATGAATGCGGCGGCTGTAAGCAAGGTCATCATAACATAGACCAAGTTACCCCCCAGCACATTTCGTTCTATGGAGAGTGCAAAAAGCGACGTGGCACTGGCAGGACCAATAGAGCGCATGATCGACGTGGTGGTCTGAGCCAAGCCGTTGGTAGCACCAGCTGCTGAGCGTGAGGGTGCCGCATGGGTAAGATACATAAAAATTGAGCCTTTAGACAATTGAAAAAATTCAAATGAGTGGCTTTTTGTATGCGGTATAGTGTTAATATGACTTAGGACTGACTGAATGCCATAGGTGGTAACGTTAAAAGTAGGAGTTGCATAGCAAACGCAACCCATACGGCCGGACTCAGTCGGTCGTCAATTCGCGCCAAGACATTTATGAGTGGAAACAGGGCAAAAGATCCAAAAAAAGAAGAGACACCAATGGTAGTCATTCTCTTCGTTCCGAATTTTTTTATTAAGATGGAGAAGCAAATAGCTGAAACGAGGCCATTGACAACACCGGACACTGCCATGCACAACCCGATAAGAGAGGGTGACATCCCGAGGCCGCCATACTTAATAGGGGTGCTGAGAAAGACCGGTTGCAGTACGTAGAAAGAGACTTCTATAATGGCCAGAAGAGAGTAGTTGAGAATGACTGTGAGAACACGAGGAGTAAGCAGGCTGCGCAGGGGAGGTGCCACTACTGTTAAGCGAGAGGGAACCAAAGGAGTTCGTTCTGATGGGTTAGATATCGTTTCCACAGCCATGCTAACGGTTTCAAGTTGTGAATAAATCGTAACCTGACGGCATGCTTCGCATTCTGGTATTCTCTTGCAGGGTGCAGTCTGTGAAGCATTTGTTGGGAAACGAACAAAACGAAAAAGATGGCGTCACGCACTTCTTTCAAAAAACAGAAAGTGAGAAAAAAAGCCGACATGGCAAAAATTGCCGCGATAGAGCAGGGGAGGAAATAAGGGTTCCTACGCCAAAAATCTGAGAGAAGAAACACGCCCCCTATTCGCTCGTACGGATGTTGGAACATCCCACCGATTAACGGCCTGTATTGACTTTCAACGGATTTCTTTGCGTATCGAAGGGAAAGTACGTACGCAACTGCATTTCCTGCCGCCCAAGCGAGAGGCATGACAGAGAACCCTGTAGCCATATTCGTCTCATCCGTTATTTCGCCCATCATACACTTGATGACGCCCGTGTTGCCGTTTAGCGCACCGGCGATGGCACGGCTGGCTACAACGGCCCAGAAGGTATGGGCAAGGCCAAAAGAAAGCATCGACAGACTCAATCCTAATAAACCAGAGAGCAAAACAGGACGACGGCCAATGCGATCGGATAGTCGTCCCCATTGCAGCACTGTTAGTGCCTCCGTAATGAAAAACAGAGATTCCTTCGTGTTTGAGATTTTTGGGAGTGTCTTCTACTCTGAAGTGACAATGACGTACGATCAAGCCGGTATAGTATCCCACCTTGGTCACATCGCCGCCAGTAATTCCTGTTTCCTGTACGAGCTGGCGGAAGCATAGGTAGCAAGTCAGACCCCGGGTAGATGGATACTGGGACGGCTTACTTGCACAATGAAAGGAAGCATAACATGCGCCGTGATGGGTTCAGCAAGAAGAGTATAAACAAGCACGGAGAGTTGTAACTTGGGCAGAGGAGTCGGTTTCTGTTGTACGAATTTGGGTCCGGGTTGCTCTGGATCTGGCGACCGACATTCAGAGTCGACTGGGTCATGGTTCGGCGAATGAACGTGAGCTGAGACCATACTGGACGCGAATGGATTGTCCCCCGGAGGTCCTAGACCCTAAGTTCTTATATAGGGGCTCCAAACGCACTAGGCTGAGCCGACGCCTCGCAGACCTGATTGCATATCCGTCAACCATATATAGGCCACAATCCAACTGGAAACCTCGGAACATCGCCACAGCATTGCACTTGGTCAGGACTCTTCTTTATGTAACTGTGTCACTAATTACCACAACATCCATCATGCCCTCATGCCATCATGGAGCTTGTTCGATTTCCAAAACGTTAAACGAGAGTTATGTAAATGCGTAGTTTTCAATCGTCTGTAATATGCGAGGACGGTAAATCCCATTGTAGCTTAGAAAAAAAAGAATCCTAGAGGCGGACTAAGGATAGGAAATCCTGTGGCTAGTACGTGATCTGTACGTGTATTCTCTCAGATCATCGATAGCGGATCCGCTAATCTTTTATGAGCTTCGTGCGCAAACATAGTAGGAGCCCACAGACCCGAGTCCACTCACCATCGTTATCTGATCATGATATCTGTCTTCGGGAATCAGAAGCTATTACCGGTCGGTGTTTGAACGATGTTCGACAATTTCCGGATTTCGCAATCCAGGTCTGTATATCTGTGCGTGGCAAATCTAAATTCATAGTTTGACTCACCTTGACTGCTGACAGACATAACGGATGTCTATATCATTTTCTCCGGCCAAACTGATTGTGCAGATAGGCTGAAAGGACCGGCATGTTATTGTTTGACGGGGATTGACACGATGTAGTGAAAGCTTCTGATCATGATGGCACCAAGTCTGAACGGTGGTTGCATTTCTGAGGACAAATATTTGAGGGTGTGGTAGCTCTGGGGTTTTCGCAGAGGATTGAAAGCCGTAAAAACTACAGAAAGATTGTCCTATAAGCTGAAACCTAAGAACATCCCCGTTCGAAGAAGAGCGGGGCACCAATGAGTGAGATCAACAGGTTTGACTCGGTAGCTAGAGAGGTCACTATTTTATCACCGATTTATGTTAGAAGAATTCGGTTAGAACACATGCGTGGGAAGACGCTGACACGATTGGTTCAGCTGCGGCCCGTGTCAGTCAAAAATCGAATCAAGTATATATATGTTGCGTGGCGTACCAGGAGCGAGCGTCCATGCAGCCTGAGCATTTGGCGTCACCAAGTCGAAGTCATATTGCACAAAATTTATTGCGTTTGGTGTAGTCGGGGTGAATTGTTATGTAACTGCAGGAAGTGACAGGGTTCTAGTAAAAGCTCATCAATCCGTGGTTAAGGAGCGAACTTTGCGCTTGTCAGTAAGAAAGGAGAATGCCAGCCGAATATGTTTATGGAAGATCTAATTAACCAGAATCGATCACTTTGAGAGGTGGGCGTGTCTGTGATAGTTGGCAAGGCACATACTCCAGGTCAAGCACGGTATTCACTCATAGCCCTCTATATCGTGTGGTGGAAATATGTCCCCCTTAAACGGATAGTCCCAAAGACTGTCCTGTTGTCACGTTTACATGTCGACGTGCGGCATCATGGGACCCTTGATTCAAGATTTCTTCAATAATTCCCAAGTGAAACACGTACATCTTACACGCACAAACAAGCAAGAATACTTATCAGAACAGATTATACCCCTTCGCAAGTGCCACCTTCGCCGCAGGAGCCACATCCATCAGTACACCATCAGCTTCAACGGCATACGTCTCAGGATCTACTCTCATCTTGGGCTTCGCGCCGTTCCATTTCATATCGCCCTTCTTGACTGTTCTGCATCCTCGGACGGCCTCTGCACGCTTGCTTAGCCCATATGACGAGATAACCCCGCTTACGAGTGAAATTTGAGAGACAAAATGCACCGAGTTGAGTGCGGCGGAGCCGGGGTGTGCGCCCCACATAGGGCGAGAATATACGGGTTGTACGGTTGGAATAGAGGCGTTGGCGTCACCCATCTGTGCCATATATGAGGGGCAACGGTTGAACTTGAGAGGAACTACATACCTGCGCGAAGACGATAACGCCAGACTTGAGCACCATTTCCGGCTTGGCACCAAAGTTCTCTGGCTTCCATAGCACAAGATCAGCAAGTGTACCCCGCTTCACCTGTCCCACCAAATGGCTAATCCCATGCGTAATTGCCCTGGAAATGTGTTCAACCATGGAAAGTTACGACAACAACAAAGTACACTGACGGATTGACGGTATATTTTGCGATATAGCGCTTCACTCTTCCGTTATCCACGCCCTCGCGATCTCCCAACTCCTTCAGCGGACCCCTGAACTCGCGCATCTTTGCAGCTGTGCGCCAAGTGCGGCTTACGACCTCCCCAATACGTCCCATCGCCTGAGAGTCAGAGCTTATCATAGAGATGGCGCCTATGTCGTGGAGTACATCCTCAGCTGCGACTGTTTCTGCACGGATTCGGGACTCGGCAAAAGCTAGATCTTCTGGGATGGATTTATCCAGATGGTGGCATACCTGCAGAGGAAAATAGTCGATGAGAGATGCTGGTCACTGATTTATACGAGTAGCCGACAAACCATGAGCATCTAAACGGCATAGACGTTAGCGGTGGTGAGTGGAAGCGTGAGTACACGAACATCTAAATGCTCATCCAGGGTGTTAACAGCAAAGGGCCGCGTGGGGTTGGTTGAAGAAGGCAGCACATTATCCTGTTCGCACACCACAATAATGTCCGGTGCATGGCCACCCCCTAATCGCAGATACCGGGTCAGAGTCTAATGGAATGAATGGGACAATTAAATGGTACCAACCTGCGCCTTCAGTGTGATAAGTGTGAATTGTACGCTTGCCGAATGCCTCAATCGTGTCTAGAAGCATTTTAGTTAAGAATTAGATTTAAAATCTTAGCATCAACGAGTGCCACATACCTTCCACGAAGCCACTCTCGTTGAGTGTGTCGGTGTGAATATTAACCTATAAGAGTAAATTTATTTGTGCTGAATGATGTTTAAAGACCAACGCACCTGCACATCATATTTATCGGCAACATCTAAGCAATTGCGTATTGCGGCCGGCGTGCTGCCCCAGTCCTACGTACAGTGTATAAAACGATCTGGTCAAGGCACAGACAGATTGCTCACCTCATGTAACTTCAATCCCCCAGCTCCCGCCTTTACGATATCCTCAAGCGATTCAGGTCCAGAATCGTTACCCTTACCCGTAATTAGGAAATTGATTGGAAGCGAATCTGCTGCGGCAAGCATGTGGCGCATGTAGAAAGGCGAAGGGGTACAAGTAGTCGCCGATGTTCCTGCAGAAGGACCGGTCCCTCCCCCGATGAACGTTGTAATGCCTGAAATGGAAGTTAGTTGAAACAAAGCGTCAAAGCGAGCTACACACACCAGACGCAAGTCCTTCAGTTATCTGCTGCGGACAAATGAAATGGACGTGGGCATCTATCGCTCCAGCCGTAACTATTAATCCTTCACCAGCAATCACCTCCGTGGCAGCGCCTATCACCATATCCCCATCCACCCCGTCTTGGATGTCAGGATTACCGGCCTTGCCTATACCACAAATCTTTCCATCCTTGACGCCAATGTCCGCTTTGTAAATTCCCGAGTGATCAACGACCAGCGCGTTAGTGACGAGAAGGTCGAGCGCGCGATATCCGCCCGTGGAGCATGCCTGAACCATGCCATCACGGATAGTCTTACCTCCACCAAACTTACACTCTTCTCCATAAATTGCCTCCAGAGTACGTCAGCCAGTACAGTTGTACTCACACATAGATGCCATACCATATCTGCCTCGACTTCCACCCACAACCCCGTGTCGCCCAAGTGGACTCGGTCGCCCACACTTGGCCCAAACATGCTTACATAGGTGGCGCGGTGCATCTCCTTAGGCTTCAACAGCTTTGATGCTCGTACCGACGGCTCAGGTAAATGTTGGAACCCTTTCTGTACGAGCCTACGCACAAGCTCATCTGTGCGTTCGTGTTCGACGTGTCCGGTACACAAGTCGTTACCTCCATATTCCTTTTTTTTTCCGGCGATCGCGCAAAGTGTAACTGTTTTGACATCTCCGGGTTCGAAACGCACGGCAGTACCGGCTGGGATGTCCAAGCGCTTGCCATAGGCCAGGCCGCGGTCGAAACAGAGCTTACGATTGGTTTCAACAAAATGATAGTGCGAGCCAACCTAGGCAGAGCGCGATGAGCTGACAACGCAAGACGGAGAGGTAGGTACTGTACCTGTATTGGTCTATCTCCATTATTCGTAACACGTATTTCGACGCGTTCTCTGTTCGGATTGATTACAATGGGTCGTTTACAAACCATAATAGCTCCTGGTGCTGCTTCTCGGGTATATACCGATGGGTCTTCAAGAGTGAACATGGCCTGCGATGGCTCGGGGAGAAAGGAGCCGTATAACGCATTTGAAAGGTTGCCGTCGTTAGAACAGATAGGGTCATGCACGGTTACAAGAAAAACACTAAAATGGCATGTTAACAATTCTTACCACCACTCAAGAAACACTTATGTACCCATCTGGAAATGTACCTTCGACCTGGATATCATGGATTTGGCTAACTACGCCAGGCAAGACGTGTCGTCTGCCGAGCATCTCCTTTCCATGTTGCATGAGGTCTGAGACCGATTTATTACCATCACGGATCCGTTCATGCAACTGGCAAGCGATGAGCGCGACCGCTTCTGTCCTATTTAGCTTCAAGCCTCGTGCGAGACGCTTCTGAGCCAAGGATCCAACCTACAGAGTGACTAGGATAAAATAAAAACACTGAAACCAATCTTAAAGAGTACCTGGTGTATAAGAAGCTTGTCATGCTCCCTTGGGGACAGGCGCATCGTCCGTTTGACGAGGGACCTGATAAGGATAAACGAGTCACGTGGTTTCAAAGCTGAAGGAGCTACTACTAGTGTTGAACCGCTCCCTTCGTTCCCTGATTTTCACCTTGTGCAAACAATCACGGCAGCAGGCGGCAGACCATTCAGAATAATTTATGAAAAACACGAGATTATGTCACTCTCAGGCTCCATTGAGAGAAATTTTATTATGTGTGTCCCAGTTGCCAGTTGTTGGAACCAAACGGCTGAACTTATGATTATACCGCTTATAAGATAATATATGTCCTCTTGTAGAAACGAAGGCTGGTGTGGTTGATTAGCTCTGAGTGTGTGTTTGGATCAACAGATCTTTCCTCATATTTGCGCACTGAAGAAATAGTCTCCATGAGCTACACCACGTACGCTTAGATAACTTGCAACCTTTCTACTCGGCCAGTGCTTCAAGTTACTGTGGCTTCATCTATCCACTCTCTTGATATCGCAGTCACTTTCCGGACGTTGTCAATTCAACTTATCAGGCAGTCAGTGCAGTGGCACCATTCGTACTGGATTTACGCTTGAGATAAAGATGTTCACATCGAGTTATATAGTTCATAAGCATTTATTTCTCGTCTGCTCTGGCGAATAAGAGACAGGCGGCTATTCGTCGATGTGCGGCAGTCGGAACGGTTGTCTCATTGACGGTTCGCATAGGTGAGTTCTCCTTCTGTATAATGAAAGAGCTTTTTATATCCTCTAATGTAACATCCGACTATCGGGAGTGTCCACGCCATTTTAAAACGCTTTCGGTCGAGGAAGTTCTTCTATCGCCCTCCGACTCCCAAAGCCACGTCCCAGTTATCTGTGTACCATACACAATTCGACCGCAGCCAGTACCCTCTCACCGAAGTTGTAATCTTTGGCAACAGGGCATGCGGACAGCATGGCCGCCATCGGTGACAGTTCACTCGATGTTGACAACCTTCTCCCGTGACAGGTAACCGAGCCTACTTTGGACAAACTATCTCAAAATCCCGTCTATTGCTGCCTAACAGAGGGCACGCTATGGATCGTTCCTCAGCAAAGATAGGTTGGCTTTCCAACGCTCGCTATACCCCTAGGAGCGAATTTGAAATATGTACGTATCCGATTCACTTTCGGCCCTATATCGCCAGGAGACTTACAGTCCCACGAAGCCATCTCGTCAGCCATTGACGCTATCTGCGTTGTTCTTGATGAACCTCAGGCTTCTCAATTAAAGGATAGAACTGATCTCCAGCATAAGCTTAAGTTGTAAGGGTCTGGTCCGTGCCACTGGTGTTGCTCGCGACGTGGCGTGAGTTTTGTTCAATCACCTGGTCGTACCGTCATACACCGACACCGGACGTTTGAAGCGCATGCGAGTGTTCACACGGGTGACAGTTGCTCCAGCTTTCAGCTATAAATAATTAAAACTTTTTCTGCGTATTCTGCAGTTTATAATATACACCACCCCACTCAATCAGTATTAAAATGGACGTTCCAAAGCCTACTGAAGATACTCTCTGGACCAAGGAAGGTCTGAAGAACGTTGCTTCAATCCTTGCATCTGTTCCTGAAGACGGTGTGTTTATTTAATTAGTATTAAAACTTGTGCCTCTTATTTACATCTATCCATCTACAGGGAACAAAGGTTGGGATTCGATCTGGCGTGCAGACTTTGCGCCACCATGGGATAGTGGAGACGTACAGCCAGCCCTTAAGGAACTCATTCAAGAAAAGAACTTCGAGCTACCAAAGGACGGTCAGGTCCTTGTTCCAGGGTGTGGAAGAGGCTACGACGTCGCATTCTTTGCCTCTCTTGGTTATCAAGTTGTTGGGTTGGATGTGAGCGAGAAAGGAGTAGAAGCAGCACGGGCGTGAGTGGTTACTAACAGACAGATTTAATGGTAGCACCTGACATAACATCTAGTTATCTCTCTTCTCTACCTGGTGGAATAGGCAAAGACGCCGCTGAACGAGTTGTTGTTGGCGATTTCTTCGCTCACCAGGCACCAGGGGACGGATATAGCGTCATCTACGACTACACTTTCTCCGGTTAATTTCATCCCGTCCCCACCTCAACTGCTAACGGATCTTGATCAACAGTTGCGTTACCCCCTCCCACGCGGCCCAAAATCTTCGAGCACTTCAAGAAGCTTGTTCGACCAGGTGGTTACTTCATCGGTCTTGTCTTCCCTATCGACGGTGATCGCCCAGGAGGCCCCCCTTTCACTGTGGGTGCCGAAGAATATCACGGACGACTCACAGACGATGGGAGCTTCGAAAGAGTATACTGGGCGAAGCCCGAGCGAATCGCTCGGTTCCATGAGAACCGCGAAATGATCGGCGTCTGGAAGCGGGTTTAGAACTCGAATACTGGGTACGGTTTTGTTCAACACAAACCGATAATAGCTCAACGCGTTGCGGGTCGCATAGCTGGTTCTGTTCAACACAAACCAGAGGCTCTCCGCGAAAGGGGACGAGGTAGTATTATCGCAAGCGGCGAACCATATAGTATTACGGCTGCCTTTCACTGATGTATCACTACTATTATGAGTGCTGTGATCAGTCATTAGAAACTGATGTAGATTTGCATGATATGGAAAAGGCAATTTTCTCCTTAATGGGGTCTGCGACATAACAAAACAAACGAAGAAGTGGTTGTCATTGTACATTGGAGATTGATTATGTAAGCCACAACTTAAGGACCTGGAAGTGAATCCCAGCGTGTGTTGCCGTAATACATAAGCTGATTGGGTCGTGCACTGCGGAGAATCAGCCTAGAAAGGTGCTAGAGAACCGTGCAAGTGGCGGGTGCGAATTTAGCCAGGGTAGAATAAAAAGGGAAATTGGCCGCGTAGCTGAGTTCGGTTTCAAGTTATAAGGCAGTGTACCACAATGAACCAGCTTTTCAGAAAATTCATGTTTCTCGGCTGATGTTTGTTATTATTTCTTACAAAAGTAGGCAAGGCACGATAGCATGTTACTCCTGCTTATGTAAGTACGTTTGCGATGGAGCTCTCCACGAAAGCGATCTCACTCTTATCAACCGATTCTCCTTATTTCGTCGCATTCTGGCCTATCATTTCGATGTAGCTGATAGGGAAACTCAGAGAACTCTCAGAAAAGTCTGCGGTTACTTCTTGGGAATGGAAAAACGGGCGAAGGCGCGCAGAACATCATCAGCTTGGTGGAAGAAAGAGCACATCGAAGATGTTGAAACCAGGTCTTTCAGGGGGTGGAAAGATTCTTCAAGCCCCCTTCGTCTCGATCCTCTAAAAGAAACACCCCTGTGGTATGCGTGGGGAGCCGATAAAGGAGGATTTATGTCCTACAAGCATTTCAAAGAATTTTGCGCTATCGCGGACGTCAGCGGGATGGACCCCTATTTACCACCTCCGCACTGAGACGGATCCTAGCCCCTCAAGCTCGGGTGATGCGTTGGTGTTCCTGTCCAACGAAGGTGATATCAGCTTCATGTGTAGTCGTGACCCCAGTATCGACGGAGATGTGCACTACTTCGGGTGTACGGGCGAGAGGGAGAAAGCACTCACGCTTGAGGCATGGTTTATGAAGAATTGCCAATGGGAGGAGATCTGTCGGGGCAGCAGAGATTTCATCTAAATTCGATTACGTAGATTTGTGTGTTTTCACCGTGACGGGGGTCTGCTTTCAGCGTTGCCTCAGTCTAGAATATCTCTAAGCCGTCACTTGACAATACCGGTGCGGAGATGTTGGACCTGTACAATTACCCTTACATATGTGAGCGCACCGTCAGTATTCTGAATCCGTTTACGTTCATATATATGATATCCAGACTCCTAAACTACTAGTAGGCTCCCACCAGTGTATGCATGCACTATTTACTAATCATCATATTGCTTTGCCCGCAGCTGGCGCATTCTCCGCAACTCTCCCCACAATCTCTCTCACTATCCTCCCAACGCCCTCACTCTCCTTCCCCACACCCTCCCACGCCTTGCCCAATCGCTCCCACCCTTCCCTCAGCGCGTGTACTTCGCCGGCCCACCACCTCCGCTCCGCCAGCACCGCATCCTCCGTGCGCCCCAGGGCCAGCGTCATCGCACGCTCCGCGCTAATCCGCGCAGCTCGCTCCTGGACGACTGCCGCACGTTCCTCAAGGAGTGCATCATCCGCTTCGACAAACATGGCGCGCATGCTGGCTTCATGATGTTGCCAGGCGGCATTGGTGCGTTCGAGAGAGGCGATCCGGTCGAGGAGACTTTGGATGTTGGGGTTGGGAGTGGTGGATGCGCGGGGTGAGGTACGTTTGGAGGGTGCATGTGCAGATCGGGGCGGGGCTTGCGAAGCGTCTTCGGAATGTCCAGAGGGGTCAAGATTGCGCATCGCAGCAGCACGGTGCATCTTCTTCTCGCTCTCTCCCCTCTCCCTTTCCTCAGGCTTCTCGTCCTTAACTGCATCTTTGACAAACAACCCATCCGAAAGGTCATCCCAACTCGCCAGCAGCCACTCGAGCACCATCACGGCATCCTCCTCCTGTGCAACCCAATCCACTTCCTTCCCACCCTCTTCACCCTCTGCAACGCCCACCACAACCCGTGCAAACGCTCTCGCGACCCCACGCCGACTCCACCCATTCCACGCCTCGTGCAGTGGCACTTGCGACAAGAACGCAAGGATGTACACCAAGAGGCTGAATTGTACCGCGGGAAGGAGGCGGAGGACCATCTGTGCAGCGCGGATGGCCTCACGGCGGTGCTTTCTGTCGTTTGTTCGATCCTTGCTATCTCGTTCCACGTCCATGCTCATAGCTCGACCGAGTGCTGGTCGCGCCCACGCAGGCACGATTCCGCCACCAGGTAAACAGTCTAGAAAAGTGAGCAGTAGCGCGCTGACATCATCCATGGACGCATGTGCGAGATCGATGTCGTCCCCGTACGTCGGTGGAGCGTTGAAGGCAGCGATGAGACCTGGGAAAGAGTGTTCCGTGCCGGTGGAAGCGCGACTGGGATATGGAGATGTGGACATGGGCTTTGGGGTAGATATATGAGGAGGAGGGCGTAAGAGGCCGGGTGACTTTAGCCCTGGATATACGAATGATATTAGCATCCCGTAGGTACGTTAGGCAGGCAATGCTTACCGGCCCGATATAGCTCCTCAACGCACGCAAAGATAACCAATGGGAGCACATGTGTCTGCCCACCCAATACGCTACTACATCCGGCATAACGTGCCGTCGCACATAACGGACCGCCAAAAACAGGGCCTGTGTGCAAGAGAATAAGAAGGTCGTCTACCTCTCTAAGGGTAGGAGCACAAACACACCTGTTGCATCCTCGTCACCTCCATGTTCTGCTTCGGCATCGGCTTCACGGTGGGCATCGAGGATACTGTCAAGGTTAATCGATAGCGCAGGGTTACCCATGACCGTTTGCAGCTCGTGGAAAATGGCTGGGATCGATTTGTTGCCTAGTCCGGAGCTGCTCCGTGTCCTCGACGATTTGACAGCAGGTGCTCTAGACTCTTGTATGGGCGACTTCGTATTAGGGGATGAAGCGACGGCGGAAGCTGAAGCAGGCTGAATGGGTGTTCGAGGTGATGTTGCCAACAGGGGCTCCGCACGTGCTTCTTCTGGGATACCACTAAAAGACGAAAACGACGAGAGTCCAGCTACTACTGTAGTGTGTGGCGAGCGTGAAGGAAGCGATGAGCGATGGTATGAAATGTCACGGGATAATGGCCGCGGTGTGCGAGGTTGTGCTTGCGACGCGGACACCGGTGTGGTTGGGCTCTGGGCGTCGGTATTGGCCAGAGCCTGGATGACATCGAATCCTGGGCTTAGGATGACATCTTCGTCATATTGGTGGATGCCACTGTCTTCTGATCCAGTGGTGGAGCTGGAGATGGGCCGAGAGGTCTTGACAGTGGATTTGGGTGTGGACTGGGATGCGATACTGGGACGATGAGGAAGTGGGACGTTGGACGTTGCTGCTGAGGCAACTGTTGTTGGTGGCACCACTGCATCTGGGTTCGATGGGTGGCCTGACGCCGAACGAGGTGTGGAAGCCAACAACAAGGGTCCCAAAGGGATTGAATCTGGTTCAGCCGAGGCCGTAATTTCTCGAATGACATCAAATCCAGGGATGAGAACTTCGTCTTTGTCCCCCTCGTCACCATTTCTTTCTCTGTTCGTGTTCTCTTTCTCATCATTTACCTCGAGTCTTAGGTTCTCCAGCGACCGCATCGCACTTTCAACGGTGTACTCGGACGCGGTGGATGCGACTGAGGTTTCGGTAGGTGTGCGCACCATATCGGTCGCCATATCTGCTGCAAGCACCTGTGGCTCTTCCACCAACGTTTCCTCAGCCAAAACCCGAGTTGCTGCACCACGAAGAGGCCCCCCAGGAGTAAATTTGGGGGCCGGAGAGTGAATGATAGGCACATGGAAGCTTGCGCGAATTCCTCTTGCAGGTGACTGGTTGCCTGTTTGCAAACTCGATGAAGACGTTGATGTCGGCAGCCCCACCCCAAGGCCGAGACCAGTACGACCACGAAGGGAAGATGGAGCTGGAATGCGGGAGCCGCTCTTGGATGGCGGTTTCGGGTTGGGAATCGGTCGAGTAGGAGAGGGTACAGCGCTTCTGGATGGAGTAACAGGCACAGACTGAGACTGATAGGTAGAGTTCAAAGCAGATTTGCCTGTACCACGTAAGGGTATTGGAGCGTTGTGATGAAAAGTGGGAGTATTGGGAGCGGGGAAGCGGCCTTTGGCCTTGACTGTGGACTTACTAGGTGAAGAGCGCGGTATGAGTGTACCGGGCATTGCTGGTTAGATGAGAAGAGTGATACATCGAGAGTATCCACTTTATGCAGTCTGTTGCGAGACATGGTCATTTTTGTTTCGGACTCTGAGTTTGATGGAGTTTGAAATCCAATTACATCAGTTGCACCTATAGTGTAGGTCACCTAGTCACCACTACTCTTGTGCAAGCGCAAAATTGGCCAGGTGAGTTCTAACCCTAACCACACTCAGGCCAGAAGGTGTGCTAAAAGCCCTTTTGGGGTTATCAGTGGTTCAGAATGGTTCAAGCTTGACCATTTGGTAGACTTGTGACCAGTCTCTCATGACTTTGTGGTAGGGTACGGTGAAAAAGTGCCTCGTTTTAAATGCCCAAATATTAACACCGTTAGTAACAGGTTTTAAACTGTTTCTAACATGCCTGCTTCCAAAACCGAAATTTCAGAGGTTAAAAATGGTATAAAACAGAAGGTAAGGGATGTTTCTTAGTGTCTTTTAGGCTGAAAGCCCCCCAGATAGGGCATGCCGGTGGGCCTAACCACCACTTCGACAAGATTCCCTTTCTGGGTCGAGGATCGTCACTGCAGATCGTCGACCCAGGAAAACTAGTAACAAGGTTCCCTATTAAAGTATGTCTAGGTATATAACTATACATATGAATTTTTCAGATGTCCTTATACATTACTGCCCATGGGAGACACATCCTCTGTGACTACTCACCTTGCACAGCTTCGAGAATTGTTGGTAAATCTACCTGAAACTTTACCTCAACCGGAAACCACTTGGTATCCCTTCTTAAATTTCTGTCTGTCTGCAGAAGAGATTGATGATAAGGGAGAAGTTGGGGCCTTAAACCAGGCCTTCGAGGTGATCTTTGGGTTCAAATCTAGGAGCACAGGAGATGGAATCATACCAATTCTTGAACGTGGCCCTTCGATATGCGCAGTCGCCGATGTCCTGGGTTTGGCCATGAAGAAATTCCCCAAAGACACCATTCTTCTGAAGTGGATAGAAGACTTAATCAGTGCCACCACCAAGGCTTCAAAAGACAATACTCCCACAGTAGCTAGGCCACCAATCGTGGTCAAATTCAAGGCCCATGAACCGGAGGTGTCAGCACATAAACGAGCCCATTCGCCATCGCTGTCAATCATTAGATCAGATGATGGCGAGAGTGTACATGAGGAACCATTAAAGGTTATATTAATTTAATTTAACTTTTTAGATGTTCCTCATGCTCCACAATTGGGGAGCCCAACTATGACTGGTAAATAGGTATAATTCTCATCAAGTGTTTATAACCTGTTAAAAATGTGTTTTAAATGATGTTTTAAACCAGAAAAATTGCGGAGCACCTGGGGGCTCCACCCCCGGACCCCCGGTTAAAAACAGTTATAAACCTGAGTTAATAATGGCCCTCATGGGCCCTCTGGTTACATACAGTTTATAACCATTGAGGGGTATTTCTCACTGTACCCTACTTTGTGGCAAGCCTACATCATCAGAGAGACTGGGAGAACACGACACTGGATGTAGTCATATAGTAATTTAAACCCAGTTCTCCCAGTCTCTCTGACAATGTAGGCTTGCCACAAAGTCATGAGAGACTGGTCATGAGTCTAACCATTTGGGGCTTGCACCATCTGTTATGTAGTAACCTGTGAAATTGTTTGTGAAATTTTAATGGATTCAAGTATCTGAGCTCTTTACCTCAACATGTCATCTAAGTCTTGAAGCAAACCTGGAAGGCCAAGGAGCAATCATAGATCATCTGCTGCCAGATCTTGACAAGGAAGAAAACAAATCTCTGTGGGCTGATAGTTCTGAAGTGGAGGCCAGTTTGTGCTTTCCATTGAGAGCATCCATACATTGAAGAAAAACATGCTACTAGCCCTTCATTCAGTCAATATAGAGGAGATAATATGAAAGTGGAAACACTGAATGGTTCACTGGATGGATGCATATTAAGGAGGGCTTGATGCCAAAGGAGCCCAGTTTCAGGTCCAAAACTTCAGCTCTCAGAGTGAGTAGCAAGTATGTTGGATGCTTAGAAACTCAGTTACACACCCAAAGGGTTACAGAGGGTGGATATAGAGGCATTTGAGAGTGAGGCACAAAATTGATGGGTAAAAAAAGTATTGCTCACTCAATATTTACTTTATCAACAATCTGTCTAGACATTATATTCTACATATAAAAATAAGCGTTTTGGATAGATAACCAAGAAAAAGAGTATTTTTTTGAGGGCCCAAAACCATTGCACAAAAGTGGTGGTGATGAGCTGACAGTCCTAAGGCATGACATGAGTGTGGATAACCCACAGGGTTTTTCAGGTTCATTGCGAAACCTGTGGGTTTTGCATCTGCAGATCCAGATGCCATTTCCCATGGATATGACCCAGGTGCAGGTCCTACCCTGTGGCCCCACAGGTATTTACACAGGTATCTGTGCAATCATACTGGTACTAATTTATATTATTTTGACCCAAGTAATATATGAGGATGTTGAACATCATTTCAAGATGGTGATGTGTGTGATGTGACATCTTGTCATTTCCAACTTCCTCCCTCAATGCCAGACCTCACCCAAAACTGAGTCAACAACAGAAGAGTCTTGGTAAGTCTTCTGTGTTTGTCAACTGATAACTTACCTTTGTATCCACAGCTTCAGTATGCACCATCCATGGCTCTATGTTTATGCTGTGCATGCAGAATACACATATAGTGCTAGTGTCAAGAGGTAAATCAACATACTTTGTTATTCAAGAGAATATTGCTGATTTTATTGTTTTTACTCAAGCTCTCTGCCATTCCCTCATCCTGCCGTCCATAATATCTGCACCTTTTGCAGGCCTCTCTACATGTGCTGTGACCCTTGCTCCACCAACATGCCCAATCCTCTCCAGTATGTGCATGCACATGTTATTATGTGGAAATACACTTGGGCTGTCCAATTACCATTAAATTATATTTTCAGGCATAATTTAATTTAATGGTAAACATTAGGGGATATCACAGTGGACATTTCATGGCGGTTTTGATGGACGTTTCAATGGCAGTTTTGAAGTGCGGTGAATCTGCGGAAAAACTTGCAAAACCATTTGAACTGTGATATCCCCTTTTTCACGCATGGTTTCAAGGCAGTTTAGAACATAGTTTAGAAAATATGTACATGCTGGTGTCGATAGTTCGGCATGACTATCCAAACTGGACCCACACCCCGCAGCAGCACATAATTCCTCAGCGTAATTAAGCCTTGTGTTATACAGGCTCATGGGTGGCATCATGCAGTTGTGGTTGTGGTTGTGGTTGTGGTTGTGGTTGTGGTTGTGGTTGTGGTTGTGGTTGTGGTTGTGGTTGTGGTTGTGGTTGTGGTTGTGGTTGTACCCTGCCTCCCCGAGTCCCTGCCTCCCTCCTTCTTTCCTCATGCAGAGACGGATGCGGGCAGTGGCAGCGGTGGGGTATATGGCAACTCGTAATGTGAGAAGCCCACGTGTGGCGATGTGCGTGTGTGCATGTGCATGTGCGTGCGCACTGTGCAGTGGTGTCGTTGTTTTCCATGGCACTTGTCCATGGGGCCATGCACAATGGAGGTGGCTGGCAAACGGCGCTTGCAGTGGAGAGGGGGCATACTTACCATAGAACACTTGTGGAAGGCAGAATCTTTAGGAGCCCAATGCCATGATGCTGGGGAAGCACGAAATTGAAACCAGTTGCGAAACCGTCGAAAATTCGAAACGCCTCCTGAGGCATTGTCAGTTTACTTTCGGAAATGAATCCAAAAGACAGTGGGTAGCAGTGTCGTCGTTGCATGGCTACTAACACTGGTGTTCGGCTCAGTGTGCTTTGCTATCAGCAGCAACAAAGGTAGATTAAAGACGAAGATAATGACGTAGCAGTGACGACGACGATGATGTAATCTGATGACGTAAGCGTAGACGA
Organism: Ramaria rubella; assembly: GCA_015039355.1. Taxonomy (NCBI): domain Eukaryota; kingdom Fungi; phylum Basidiomycota; class Agaricomycetes; order Gomphales; family Gomphaceae; genus Ramaria; species Ramaria rubella. The sequence continues at coordinate 227,395 of MU134317.1, forward strand.
GATACAACAGCAAATGTCATGTGATTGACAAAGCTGGCCTTGACGTAGACATAGGAGTAGTAGATGTAGTAGTAGACTTAGAAGACTTAGACTTGAGACTTAGACGAGTGAATCCAACTGAAAGAGGTGAATGGGGTACACTAAGGCAAAACAGGCCTTATATACATGAGCAGAACAACAAATGATGCGAGCATGCCATACAACGATGTCATTGACAGCAGACAGGAGAAATGACTAACAGTGAGAGGCAGAAAACCAAAACAGGAAGGTGGTTTGTAATAGAATGGAGAAATGAGTCAGGTGGTCGAAAAAATGAATAGAAATGTGGCAGTGAATTGGAAATAGAAGCCAGAAATAGAATAGAAGTGAGTCACAGACAATAGACCATGTGGAACAATTGGAAATAGAAGTACAGCCAAGAAGTGAGTGAGTCATGTGGGGAAAATGAGTCATAGCCGTCCAATAGGATTCCAGTTGATTGTCAAATATCTTTGAGGATGAGTAAGAGAGTTACTTGACTTGAAGACGATTCAGAAACATGTGAACCAATCACAACACTTGGATACGAATCTCCTCCAGAGAGAGAATGAAGGTGAGTCTTGCTTGATGAAGTCCTTAGGCACATAACCGTAGCAAATCTCTCTTCCTGGACCAAACTCTTTGATATCCCAGTAGTTCCTGAGTACGATACGATGCCAACCATTCACTGGTTTGTAGTTTGGGTCAAAACTGATGATGTGGAAGGGAGCATGGAAGACAGGGTTGAGTACCCATATGCAATCGTGAACGTGATAAGGAGGATAGGAGGGGAATATTCGGTATGGGCCTTCAGGAGATTTGACATAAAGAGGATAATACTGACGATATGCGACAGATGGAGGAGGACTGGATAAATGAATATAAAGGGGAGAATGTTGACTAGGAAGTTTGATGCGTGGTCCAATGTGTATGTCTGGCTTGACGGTCATCTGGAATGAATCATGGGATGTTGTGGTGGCAATGCTGGATAGCATATTAAAAATAGAATTGATGAATATGGAATGAGTGTGGAGATGATGTGTCTGGCAGACTGGAGGTAGCACAGCAGATGATGGTCTGGCGAAAGCTGATGAAGATAGGTGCATGTGCAGTGAGCATCTTTTATGGAGTAGTAGGCGCTGTTGAGTATCATGCTTGTCAGTGTTTCATTTTTTGGATGGTTTTGTGGTTTTTGAAACTGGTTGGTGAAACCACAGCAAAACCACACACTGTGATATCCCCTATTATGCACTACCCTGAGGCATAATTTAATCATACTGGTAATTTAATGTAATATAATGGTATATAATGGAACAAATTCTAATCTAAATATTTTTGACATACTTGAGGTATTGTAAGGGCATGTCAATGGACTGTAAGATGAATGCCTCTAACCCAAGTGTATAACAAGGATAACAAATATACATGAGCTATCTACTGCTTATATAGATGTATGGAGACCAGAGGCATCTAGATAAGAAACATATCTAAAGGCTATTGACCAATCAATATGCGCAGCACTATCTACCAATCAGAGATACTCAAGGTAATGCAACCAAATGATAACTAAAGATAGAGTGTTAGGTCTATCACGTGTCTGTGATAGGTTGGGGACAGACTAAGATAAGGAGATCAGAAGGATGTGATACCAGGTATGCACTCCCCAGGAGTCTACCGGATTTTAGAGTAGGAACTACACTGTAGTAAGTGTTGAGTTCCCCTTACAGGTATCCACTTCCATCTCCCAGGCCTTTTTGGAGTCATTCCTTGGTGACAATGGTCCTGGAGGCTGTAATGGCATTCATCGAGGAGTACATATTATGGATTGTGCAATTTCTGCTTGAGAACAAGTGAATGTAGGAGTGATCCTATGTGCACTAAGCTTGGGTGGTAACTTGAGCTTTATGTTGGATGTTTTCTATTACTTTGTAAGGCCCAATGAATTTGGGCATTAGTGTCCTTGCCCTTCCCTTGGGCAAGGATAGATTTTTAGTTGACAGGTAAACTAAGTTGCCAGGCACATATATGCTGCCTGTTTGCCTTTTTTGATTCACATGGTGTGTTTGAGAGACACAACTTTCAATGATAGCATCATGCACTTCCATTAGATTCCACAGTGCTTGCTGTGTGAATTTTTAACACTATAAGTGATGTTAACTTCTAATGTCTGTTTGATCCTGGGCAGATATCTGCCATTCAATTCGAATGGTGCGAAACCAGTAGAAACATTGATGCTAGTGTTCAATGCAAATATAACCATTGGGCATTTCTCTGCCCAATCCTTTTGGTCATTCTGTACTACTGATTGCAGTATCTGACCTATAGAACAATTGGCTCATTCTGTTGCTCCATCTGTTTCCAGATGGAAAGATGTAGACATGAGGAGTCTAGTCCCCATTAGTCATTGTAAATCCGTCCAAAATATGGAAGTGAACTTTGAGTCTCCATCAGATATGATTGATTCTGCAGTTCCGTGAAGTCATACAACTTCTCTGAGGTATAGCCATGCAACTTGCCATGCAGTTACTCTAACTGTCATAGGTATCAGATGTACCTGCGACATGAGTCTGTTGATAATCATGAGCAGATGGTCAAATTCCTTCGACTTTGGGAGTGGACCCATAAAGTCCATTCCTATGGATTGCCAGGGCCTTTCAGGCACTGGTAATGCATGCAGCAGCCCGGTGGGCTGCTGGTTACTGACCTTGTTCTGTTGACAAGGTCTGCATGTATCACAAAAGGCTTGTATATCCTTTGTCATTGTTGGCCACCAGTAGTGGCGACTAACATGGTTAGCCATTTGAAATTGGCTAAAATGGCCAACTGCTTGATGAGCATGGTCTATAATGACCTTGACTAGCCTCCTCCCTAGTGATAAATGCAGTTCAATCCAGTTCAGTTCAGTTCACTGTCAGTTCAGCTCATGAGTCAGTCCTGAACCGGCTCTGAGCCAGTTCTGAACCAGTTCAAACATTAAAAATAATAATAATCATATTTAACTACTCTAAATATTAAATACATGTGAGTGGTGCTGTGGGGGTGGGTGTGGTAGGGGCATGGTGGTGGTGTTGGTGTGGTAGCAGAGTGTGGCAGCAGGATGGCGGTGGGGTGTGCGCAGATGGGCATGGGTGGGCCATGTAGATGGATGGTAGCAGGGCATGGTGGTGGTGGCAGTGGGGATGGGGTAGGTGGTGGCGGCAGCATGGGCCATGTGGGTGGGGGGTCATGGGGGTGGGGCGTGGTGGTGGCAGCGGTGGGGATGGCAGTGGGGATGGCAGTGGTGGTGGCATGGGCTGCATGGGTGGGTGGCAGTGGGGGTGGATAGGGGTGTGGGGGCCACAAGAGGTGGCGTGGGGGGCGGTGGTGGGGTGGCCTGGGCCATGCGAGTGGGTAGCAGTGGGGTGTGGGTGGTGATGGGGGCTGCATGGGCCACTGTGGTCGTCTGGGGACCTATGATCCAGATCCTAAAAAATTGATCATGAGAAGAATATCGGAGCTCAGTATCACGCTGAAAAGAATATATTCTGACCACAAAGAATTAGACTTCTTCAAAAGGTATACAATAAAGGAGGTGGAGAAAGGGGCTAAAAAGATCATAAGAAATAAGAAAATAGGATTCTCATTTCAGCATTGTGACATTCATCCCAATAATATTGTAATATCAGATAATGATGAAGTGTTCTTAATAGACTGGGAAGTTGCAGGAGTATACCCTGATCATTATGGAGAGGCAAGGCAAAATCATGTGACTGGAAAGTTTGAAACTAGTAATAAGATTGTCATGCTAGAACAGATCCTAATAGAATTCTCTAGAATGGATAAAGCATTGCGCCAAGTTCTATCTGTATCAAAGTCCTTACACCTTTGATCATTATATCAATATCCCGATTTATTCCGAAATCTGGTCTTTGGTTATACTTGCTTTTTAGTAAAGCTAAAATCCTTACTCATTTATCATTACCTCTATTCCTTTGCTGCACTCACTATTCTGATTTCCAAATATCCGAAATCTTCTGCTCATCCCTGATAAGTCTCGACTTACTATTTGTCACTGATCTTTTCCAAATAGACCTGACCATCAGAACTCTGGTAATCCCATCCGGTCTTCAAGTCTGAAATACCAGGGCACTAGAAATCCAAGAGGGCACAACCCATAAATTGAAGCCAATGCCCATATAGATCAGCTTTGGATCTCCAATTTCTGAGTCATCTGATATTCCGTGCATTTCTGAATATCGCAACTTTCCAATTTCAGTCAAGGAGAGTTCCGACCCAATCTGACCTACGTCTGATCCAGGTCTCTAACAGTATATACAAGCTAACACTCTTGATTTCTACAATGTCTTCCGACATCCGAATCCGAACACCTGAACGTGATGTCACCGACAATATCATTGACCCATCAAGTCTTCACAAGTATTCCAGCAACTTTGACAAAGGCCTCATATACAAAGACTTCAAACCCGAGCAAATCCCAAATGATATCGACAATGCAACCTCAATTCTTTTTTCCAATGATCCACAACCAATGGCAACAACTTCCGACCAAACCCCAATTTTGCTGACACCGAAACTTTCCAACATCCTTGGACAAGATGGCAAACTAACACCACAGGAGAAACAATGACATATCGACTAAAAATTATGCCTCTACTGTGGAAGACCTGGTCATAAAGTAAAGACTTGCCTGAGGTTGTTTTGGAAACTGTGAACTCAGAACTAAACATTGGTGTAAGGTACACAATCAAGTTTAGTCTAGCCACTGATAGTGTTCAAGGGGATATCAACCAAAGACTATTTTAACGGAGAACCCAATTAAGAGATTCTACTCTGGTGTTCAAATAACTATTACTTTGCAGTAACAATGCAATTCAAAGCACTTGTAGCAAGGCTACTAGTCTGGTCAAGATAATACTTGAAACTATGAGGGAGAGCGTACAGGGTTCCAATGCTTTGTTTTTATATGCAATATGGGGAAAGCAGACTTGGATGACTAGGCTCAAGGTTGCAACAATTGAATGGCTGTTCAACTGAAGGACTAAAAGGATAGCCAAGAAACAAGGAGCGAAGGGACAAGACCAACAACAACAAGTTAAAACTAACTTGAGAGTTGATAAAGTCAACACTAACACAAACTAGTTAGCCAGGCAAAGGCCCTACAAGCAACAGTGCCCAGATAAGATAGAGTGTGGTAGCTTTGTGCTGACACAAGCTAGTAATCAAGCTAAGGCCCTACAAGCAACAGAGCTTGATTAGATAGAAAGTGTACTACACCCCAACACTAGTTATTTGATTAGACTTAGGCCCTACAAGCAACAAAGGCTAATCAAATAATAGTGGTGGTTGTTACCAACACAAGCTATCAATTTAACTTTGGCCCTACAAGCAACAAAGCTTCAATTAAATAGAAGTGATGATAGCCAACACAAGCCAGCAATTGATATTTGGCCCTACAAGCAACAAAGTGTCAATTAGATGAAAAGTGGTGGTTTGCTTACACAAGCTAGTAGTCTTTAACTCTGGTCCTACAAACTACAGAGCTCCAACTAAAGCAGCGAAAAGCTGAAGAGATTGTGCTTCACCCCTGCAAGGTGAGAGGCAGACTGAAAGAGGCTCCTACAGAGTTTTTCAGCTAGGTCAAGTTCTTCAGGCTTGAACTGATCTGATAGAAGACTCAGGCTTCAGGCAGAAGTGGGGTGTGAAATGTGTGTGTGATTGCTTTTTGCAAGGCTACCTAGAGCTATACTTATAGCTTTACATCTGAGACACCCTAGACGCTTTAGGAAGGTCTAACAATAGAATGGAAGCTGCTGGAAGGTTCTGGCAGCTGCCATATATGGTTAGAATCTTCCAGAAGCTTCTACACTATTAATATGAAGCTAACTATTGGCTAGAGACAACTATGATGTCACTAAATTACTGACTCATGAATAACTATGATGCTGAAATGATATCATAGCATTCAGGCTCAGATTTGGGGTTGTAGTGACGTCATAATGTCTCTAGCTAATTAATATTGGATGATAAATAAGAAGTCACCTGCTGTGGAGCTAATTAATGATCCTGCTGACCAATGAGTTGGCTTACCTCAGCTGCTGAGTTACAATAATGGTAATTATTGGTCAGTAGCTGAGTTGAAGCTGAGTTACTGATTTGGCAAGTATTAGGTCAGCGACCCAAGTTGTGGACTCTTGTGGATCATTAATAGTGAACCCAGCAGCAGTGACAAGGAATAGAAATATAAAGAGAACCACTGATCAGAAACACTTGGAACCCTATAGGCAGATTCTTGAGACTATAAGTACATTATAGGGATCCATAACAGAGGTCATCATCCTTCACCAGGAAAGCAAAATCCTGAGCTACAATTGTCATACTAAGTGATTCCGACATCAAGGACTGTCTGAATTCCCAAAAATGACAGCTCAAGAATTTTCAAGCATGAGGCTGTGTTCATATCTTCATTTGTGCCTTACCGAGATCACCACAGACGCTTTCCAAAAACATCCCTCAATCCTACCTTCTGACAATACCACTAAATCCTTTACAACCATCTCTGACCTTAACTTCAAAATCCCAAAAATCTCCGAACATCATTTATTCTGAACATTTCAACCAATCTTTGTGTCTAAACATCATCCTTCAGATTCCCGCCTTGTGCAGGTCTCCATTCTCTGTCACCAACGACATCTTATGTCGCACCATCCAGCAGGCTATTCATGCCAATCACGTTTTCCATCCAGTGAAAAATCCTAGTCATCATTACATTGCGTATGATGCCCCTTTTTTTTAATTGTTCCAATGTGCTGGGAACACCACTAACTCACCCACTACAATCCATTGATTGACAGAGCATTGGGTGGTACCTAGTTCCGCACTCCTCAACAAGAAGATTCAATCCTATGACATGTCTCCTGGAAACCTGCACATATTGCATTTTTCTGAATCTCTGAAAATCCTGCTTTGCTGCAACATCCTCCAACTCGCCACAACATCCAATGTCAATGCTGATGAATCCTCAGCTTGCAATATGACAATATGGAAACCCTGGCACCTTTCCGATGAGAAAATCCATTGCATCGATTCTTCTGATTTCCGATAAGTGATCATCAATATTCCACTATGCACTCTGACAAGATCACATCTTAACAGAGGGGGGGAATCTCACTATGGGAAAATCATTTTCCTTACATCCAGTTAAGCCAGACCCACCTCGAGAACACATTAATGAGGCTCTAGCTATAGGATTTCATCCGACACCTTCCGCACAGTACGTCTGTACTTCCTCAAGAACACTCCAGGATGATTTATGAATCTCCGAACTACGCATCTCCTTCAAAGACCTCCTTCAGTCTCCCAAGATTCAGTTTTATGACCTCCAACTTCCAGACTTTTCCGAATCCGACTCCTCAAGATGCAATTCAGTTACTCCAATTCTAAGTCTAGTCACCAATACCAATTCTGCATTATGGGACGATAACCGGCAAACCACCTTCAGAATCCACAATGGTTTTCCTCGAATGGTGCTGTTAAACCCCTTGTATCCATGAATGCACCATCCTAACATCTTCTGACTGACGTTTTCCAACAAATTCTGACCTTTCAAGTCATCTAGGACAATGTCCATACTTTTTTCAAAGAAAATTCCAAGCTGAATATCAAGCATCTTACTGATATTTCCAATGATACCTTCAAAATCTGCCAAACATCCCGATTCCTAGCTTTTTCCAACACCTTTCTTCTTCCATACTCCCCTCATTTTCTGCTCTTACCCTTGTTCCAAGACCCTATTAGTGACCATTTTTGGATTTCCGCAACAAAGCTTTCATCAGAAACTGACGATATGACTGGAACAACATTTTTCTTTCAAAAAAAAAAAAAAAAACTTCATTATTCCCAAATTTGACTCACCATATCTTTTCAAAATCCTTTTCTGAACATCCCAAAAATTCCGATTCGTTCCATCCTTGTTCCTTTTTCCATGTTCTCAACACTCCAACATCCTCCTAATTCTCCTGTAATCTGTGATTACAACAACTTCAACTGGACAACATCAAGACCACATTATCAAGAAACCTCCAAGAAATCCTGCTCATATTTCCTTGAAATCCTGAACATGTTTCCTCAAGGAATTCTGCAGCTCTCCAATACTCTGGCTCCTTGTATTCTCCTTCCCAACGTTTTAAGGTAGACAATGGGATGTCTACCTTATCTACCTTGAAGGGGGAGTAGCCACTATGTTGACAACAATCTTTTCCGATAATCCATCCTTATTCCAATTTCTTCCGATTTTTTCCAACTCAACACTTTCAACCTTTTCAGTCACCTAAGTTTTCACTGACACTTCCGACAGCACTTTCCAATTCAACTCTTCTATTCAAATCTTGTCCCTACAACACTTCTGTTCACATTCCGCAATCCCAAAATCCTTTTGACATTTATGATCCTCACATCTGGATACTTTCCGATTTCTCTGAACTTTCCTTATGACTTTTACCAATTCCAATCCTGATCCTGAGTCTTGTTACCTGATTTCACTCCGATTCCAATTTACTCTGATTTCTGATATCTTTAAACTTAACTAAACATCCTTGATTTCACCACTTTTCTCCATTTTTATGATCATTTCATTTTTCCAATTTTAAAAAGAACTTTTGACTTTTCTTACACTAACTATGTTACTTTTGCCCAAAACTCTTCCAATTATTCTATACTACTTTTCACCTTCTGATTTTTTCCGATCCCTATTTACTGCATTGTTTGATCTTCCTGTACTTCCACCTAGTGATGGACGCAGTTCAATTCAGTTCAGTTCAGCTCACGAGTCAGTTCTGAACCAGCTCTGAGCCGGTTCTGAACCGGTTCAAAAATTAAAATTAATAATAATTGTATTAACTACTCTAAAAATTAAATACACATATCTAACTACTCTAAAAAATACACAGGTGTGGTGGTGGTGGTGGTGTGGTAGCAAAGTGCGGTGGCAGGATGGGGGTTGATGGCAGTGGGGGGCAGCGTTGGGGCAGTGCGGATGGATGGGGGCGTGGGGCTTGGGGGCAGCAATGGGGGGGGGGGGGGGGGGTGGCAATGGGTGCGGGTCGTGGGGCTTGGGGCATGGGGCCCGCGATGAGGGTGGAACGTGGGGGCAGTAATTGGGCCATGATGGGTGTGGGGTGTGGGGCTTGGGGGCCGCAATGGCGGCAGCATTGGGGCTGCGATAAGTGGGGAGTGGCGGTGGCGATGGAGATGGCATTGGGGCCGCAATGGGGGCCACATTGGGGCTGTGTGGATTGATGGTGGCAGGGTGGTGTGTGGGTAGCCTAGCCTAGGCGGTGGTGATGAGGGGTGGTGATGAGGGGGCGGTGGTGGTGGGTTGCTGCGTGAATGTGGCACAGTTGCCTGTGACATGTCATGTGGGTGCCGGCTAACCAGCACTTTTGAACCAGTTCAGACCCGGTTCAAGATTGATCTGAGCTGGTCTGGTGATTTCAACCGGACCCGGCTTACAGTTCAGTTCAATTACCAGTTCAGTTCAATGAACTGAACTGGAAATGAACTGATATGAATTAGTTTGAGCTGAACTGCGTCCATCACTACTTCCACCTCTGGCTCAGGCCCTCCTGCCTTCCCCGATTCCTCCTCAGCTTGCTTTTCCAAATCTGTGTTTTCTGGATTCGCCGTCTTCTCGCTGTTTTCCACCTCTGGTTCCTTGGCGATTCCACCTCTTTCAGAATCTCCTTCCCCGGGACCTCCGGAACGACATCTACATCCATTCTGTTGCCTCCCATCTCCTTCGCCTTTTCTTTCCCCTTCTCCGACATGTTCTCCAACCCTTCTGGTTCCACCTCTGTGGGTTTTTCTCCCACCGCATCTCCCACTTTGGCTTCCGATTTGAGCTCCGGTTGTTGTGTAAACCTCCCGTTGTACATCTCCCATTGTTTCTTCCGAAACTTCAAGTCAATTTCGGTGGTCCGATGTGACATCTTCAACAAGTCGTTGAGACTCGCCATGCCTTCCATGGTGTACTTCAACCACTTCTGGAGGCTGTGCATGGACTTCCAAAGACCTCAGATTTCCACAGCAAACCCCTCCTCCCCCAACCCTTCTTCCACCCAACCAACTTCTAGCATGTGTTCTTTCCCCTTGCCCTTTCCTGCTGACATCTCGGCATTCCAATCGTCGAACCTCCCTGACAATCCTTTGATGGTCTGCTCCGACCTCTGCCGCTTTGTCACAGGCCCCAGTCCAGATGACGACTTTCCTGCCATTTCCGCTGCGAAAGTTGGATTGCCTGGCTTGGTGCACTTCTTGTGGTCCTGTCTCACCCTTTTTTGTGATTTCCCGCTCTTCCGATCCTCCTCAATGCACTGGTATCCCCACATCTGACAACCCATGCAGCGATCATCAAAATCTTCCGGATCCAACCATTCAAGGTCAGCCATCTGCTGTTTCTGCCCAATTCTGGATCCCAACAAGGGCCCAGGCTGCCCTGCGGTATTCCGAATTTGATCACCCTTGTTTGGTTATATCTGGTCTCTCTGTCAGAAAACTTGATTATTCTGACAAAATCCAATCCACTTACCAACATCTTCCTCATCTTGGCTTCCTCCCGCCTCAAATCCTCCCAGACGCTCTGCGTGGACTCATTTTTCTGCCACTCCAAGTCTTCCTGCCATTTTTGCTGATCAGTGTCTTCCCACCTTTTCTGATTTTCATCCTCCTTTTCCTTTCTCTTCTGGTCATCCTCTTCCTTCTGCTTCCACGTCTCCTCTTGCCTCTCTGCTGCTTCCTTCTCCTGTCTCTCCCGCTTTGCTCTCGCCTTTCTACGCAGTTTCTCCTCCAAAATCCATTTTTTTCCGATTGTTAGATCTCAGATCCGACTTGCGTTACTCCAACGTCTTGTGTATTCCGAATAAGTCCTTTTCCGCTTATCTCTGACATATCCCCATTTATTATTCTTGGCCACAATTCTATTTCGATATTATCCCCATATGTCTTATCTTGATCTCCATATTCACTCCGACTTTGGAACTCCATATCACACACCCTTATCTTCCGTTTCCGATTTCGGAATCCTGCATGTTCTTAAATACATTTTCTCTTGATCAAACTTCTTTAGCTTGTATATCTCTTATATCATATATCTTATACCTCTTTCTCATATCTCACATATCCTTCACATATCTCGTTGTCTCACCTTGTTATTCCAATAACTCGCAACACCCTGTACACCTGATACATCCCACCCATCCTATATCATTAAACCTTTATTACACTTCATTGCTCCAAACTTCTACCTGAAATAAGGCCTTCAAACCTTGTTCAGTATTCCGTTTATTCCAATTATCCAATTATCCAATATCCCAATTATTCCAATTGTTCCAATCCTACCTCATCCGACATTCCGAAACCCTCCTTGATTACACTCGCTTTCCAGTAAAGCTAACCCTTACTTGATATTGATTTATCGTTACCCCTATCCCATCCTGCATTGACTATTCCGTTCCCGAATACCCGAAACCCCCGCTCATCTCCGATAAGTCTCAATGTATCATTAGCACTGAGCTTCCGAATAGACCCAACCAATCGGAACCCCGATAACACCTTCTGGTCTTCAATCCGAAATACCAGGGCACTAGAAATCCAAGAGAGTGCAACCCATAAGTTGAAGCCAACACACGTATAGATCAGTCTTCAGGTCTCCAACTTCTGAGTCATCCAATATTACGCGCATTTCTGAATATTGTGACTACTGATCTCAGTCAAGGAGAGTTCTGACCCAATCCGACCCCTACGTCAAATCCAGCCCTTAACAGTATATACAAGCTGACACTCTTGATTTCTATAATGTCTTCTGACACCCGAATTCAAACACTCAATTTTGACGACACTGACAGATCTACCGAAAATGTCATCAACCCATCAAACGTTCATAAGTACCCCAGTTTTTTCAATGAGTGCCTCACAGATGAAGACTTCAAACCCAAGCAAATCCCAAGTGGCATCGACAATGCGACCTCCAACCATCCTTGTGATGACTCTCAGCAAACGGCAGCAATTTCCGACCAAACCCCGATTTTGCCAACACCGAAACTTTCCGACATCCTCGGACAAGACAGCAAGTTAATACTACAGGAGAGACAACGACGCATCAATCAAAAGTTATGCCTCTACTGTGGAAGACCTGGTCATAGAGTCAAAAAATGCTTGAGATCATCATCATTCGCCAGGAAAGCAAAGTCCGGAATTACAACTGTCACGCTAAGTGATTCCGACATCAAGGCCCCTTTAGAGGACCTCCCGAATCCCCAAAACTGACAGCTCAAATACTCTTGAGCATGAATCCACGTTCATACTTTATTGTGCCTTACTGAGAACATCATAGACACTTTCTGAAAACACCCTTCGTACTTCCAACAATTCTGTCAAAATTCTGAATATCACCCTTCCGAACAGTTTCGACCGATCATTACGTTTAAACATCATCCTTTCGGATTCCTGCTTTCCGCCGGTCTTCGTTTCCTGTTACTGAGGACATATTATGTCGCACCATCCAGCATGCTGTTCACATCAACCGCATTTCTTCCCGTCGAGCGAAAATCCGGTCGCTATTACACTTGAGTAGTAATGACACTTGTTTCTAATTGTTCCGATGTGCTGGGAACACCACTAACCCACCCACTACAATCCATTGATTGACAGGGCATAGGGTAGTACCTAGTTCCGCACTCCTCAACAAGAGGATTCAATTCCATGACATGTCTTCAGGAAACCTGCAAATCCTGCATTTTTCCGAATCTCCGAAAATCCGACTTTGCTGCGACATCCTCCCACCTGCCATAACATCTAACATCAATGCTTGATGAAATCTCAACTCACAACGACGATGTGGAAACCTCGGCGCATTTCCGATAGGAAAATCCATTACATCAATTCTTCCAATTCCCGACAAGCGATCATCAACATTCTGCTACATACTCCGACAAGAGCATATCTATTGGAGGGAGAGAATCTCACTTTGGGAAATCATTTTCCTTACATCTAGTTATGCCAGAACCACCTCGAGAACATGTTAACAAGGCTGTAGCTATAGGATTTCATCCGATACATTCCGCACAGTACGTCTGTACTTCCTCGAGAACACCCCAAGACAACCTCCAAGTCCGAATCTTCCTCAAAGATATCCTTCCACTTCCAAGATTTAGTTTTCCGACCTCCGACTTCCAGATTTCCAAATCCAACTATTCAAGATACAACACAGTTACTCCAACTCCAAGTCTAGTCATCAATACCGAATTCCGCATTATGGGACAATAACCAACAAACCGCCTTCAGAATCAATAACGATCTCTCGAAAGGCGCTGTTAAACCCCTTGTATCCATGAAGACACCATCCATACATTCTCCGACCCACGTTTCCGATATGATTCCAACCCCTTCAACCATTAGGACAATATTCCAGGCCGAATATCAAGCACCTTACCAATGTTTCCAAAACAAAAAACCACAATTCCACCAAAAAATTCCAATTCCTATCTTTTTCTGACACCCTTCTCTTCCCTACATGTCTTCCTTACTCTGTTTCCCTTTTCAAACACTTCTCCAAATATCCCAAAATTTCCGATTCACTCCTCTTGTTCCCTTTCAAGTCCAAACCTTACGATATTCTCTGAATTCTCCGGTAATCCGTGATTGCAACGATTTCAACTAGACAACACCAAGACCACTATCAAGAGATTCCAAGAAAACACCGTTCATCTCCTAGAAAAGCCAATACGTTTCCAATGAATCCTTTGGTCCTTCAGTCCTCCGACACTCCAACCCCTTTACCTACCTTCTGATGCCTGAGGCAGACAATGGGATGTCTACCTTAAAGGGGGAGTAGCCACTATGTTGACAACTTCCAACCTTCCAATCCCCCACTCCTATTCCGACCTTTTCCGACAACTTCCAACCCAACACTTCAATTCTCGCTCCTACTAAGCTTCTATTTATGTCCCGCAATTCTGAAACTCCTTCAACATCTATGACCTTTCACATCCCGATATTCCAACCCTCTCAAACTTCTTCATGATTTCTTACAAGTCCAATCCCGATCCCGCGTCAATCCCGACATTCCTCCGATTTCCAACTTACCCCGACTCTCTGACACCTTGAACATCACAAACATCCTTGATTCACTGTTTCCCGTCTTTCTGAGTTTTCCGTTTTTCCAATCATTTCATGTTTTTTCCAAATCTTAAATTTGTCTGATAAACATTCTATATTACTTCACCGACAACTCTTCCAATTTATATTATATTACTTGTCTCCTTCTGACTCCTATTTATTGCATCGTCTCCTCTTCTGGCCCATTGACCTCTGGTCCAAGCCCTGCTGTTTTCCCCGATTCCTCTTCAAATTGCTTTTCCGAATCCACATCGTGTGGATTCACCACCTCCTGGCCAATTTCCGCCTCTGGTTTCTGGCCAATTTCCACCTCTGGTTCCTTGGCAAATTCTGCCTCCTCCGGAACCTCCAGAACGACATCGACATCCATTCCGACATCGTCCGCTTCCCTCGCCTTTCCTTTTCCCTTTTCCGATACCTTCTCCGGTTCAGGTCGCGGCCTGACGTTTGCCCCCTCATTCTCTGACCCGGCTTCCGACCCCAACTCCGGTTGCGGCGCCAACACTCTGTGGTATGTCTCCCACCGCTTCTTCTGGAACTTGAACTTGATCTGCGCGATCCTGTGCAACATCTTCAACATATCGTTGAAGGCCGCCATCCCCTCCACATTGTAGCGGAGCCACGTTGTGAGGGAATGAATTGTCTTGCAGAGCCCGCAGATTTACGCCACGAGCCCCACATCCTCTGCTTTGTCCTCCGTGTCGTCCTCCATCGCCCACTCCTTGCCTTTACCCTTTCCCGACGATGCCATTCCTTCCCGATCCATGACCACTTCCGCCCAACATTTTTTCGTTGCTGGTCCAGGTCTGGCCTCCGCGTTCTCTGCCCGAACCCGCTTGTATGCCAGCAGCGACGATTTTCCCGCCATCTCTGCTGTGAAATCTGCATCGCCTGGCCTCGTGCACTTCTTCTGATCATTTTGACACCGGATGCACACCCGCTTCCCCGATTTCGTGGTTTTTTGCTCCTCGTCGATGCACTCCAGCCCCCGCATCCGACAGAGCACGCATCTATTGTCGTATTCATCGGCCTCCGACCAGACATCCTCAAGACACTGTTTGCAGCCTCTGATGAATTCCGAACTGCCTTTCGGATTCTGGTTGACCTTCTGTTCTCAATCGACCTTTTCTGGCTAGTCTGATTCTTCTGTCTATCTATCAATTAACAGACACCCAAATTCTGACTTACCAAAAAAATTTTGAGTTGGGCTTCCTCCCACCTCAATTCCTCCCGCACTGCTCGCATTGATTCGGCTTTCCGCCGATCTGCCTCCTCCTTCTGCTTCCTCCGATCAGCATCCTCCTTCTCCTTCGCCTTCCAATCCTGTTCTTCTTGCTCCTTCCACTCCCGTTCCTCCTTCTCCTTCCGATCCTGCTCTCGCTGTTCCGCCGCCTCTCTCTCCTACTTCTCCCACTTTGCCTTTGCCCTTTTCTGCATCTTCATCTCCAGTTCTGCCCTTTTCTGCTCATACTCCCTCACTTTGGTGGCGAGCTCTTCGCCAGAGCTGATTTCAATGATGGAGCGGGTGGGCGACAATGACTTGGAACACAATGGCATTTTTTTTCTTGGGTGATGGCGGTAGGGGATCAAAAAGTGATTTCCGTATTCTCCCCAACTTCGGAACTCCGTATCATGCACATCTTGATTTCCGTATTCGCTCCGACTTTGGAACTCCATATCACACACCTTATCTTCCACTCCTGATTTCGGAATCCCGCATGTCTTAAATACATTTTCTCTTGATCAGGTTTCTTTAGCTTGTAAATCGTATTGTATCATATTGTATCACTACCTTTCGTATCACTACCTCTTGTATCACCTTCTACCTCTCTTACTTTCTGCATCCTTCACATCTTGTTACCTCAACTTGTTATTCCAATAACTCGTAGCATCCTGATATATCCTGCCCATCCTCTATCATTCAACCTTTATTACACTTCGTTGCTCCAAACTTCTACCTGCAATAAGGCCTTCAAACCTTGTTCGTTATTCTAATCATTCTGATCATTCTGATCATTCTGATCATCCTGATCATTCTGATCATTCCGATTATTCTGACCCTACCTCATCCAACATTCCAAGCCCCCCTTGATCACACTCACTTTCCAGTAAAGCTAACCCTTACTCGATATTGATTTATCGTTACCCCTATTCCATCCGCATTGACTATTCCATCCCTGAATATTTGAAGCCCCCGCTCATCTCCGATAAGTCTCAACGCATCATTGGCACTGACCTCCAAACAGACCTGACCAATTGGAACCCCAATAACCCTCCTGGTCTTCAGTCTGAAATACCAGGGCACTAGAAATACAAGAGGGCGCAACCCATAATTTGAAGTCAACACCCATATAGATCAGTCTTTGGATCTCCGAATTCCGAGTCATCCAGTATTCCGCGCATTTCCGAATATTGTGACCATCAATCTCAGTCAAGGAGAGTTCTGACCAAATCCGACCCCAACGTCAAATCCGTCAAACCCTAACAGTCCGACGTCAAATCCGGCACACATCCTTAACAGAACAAGACCTTACGTCTTTGTGCAATATTTCAAGACGAAGCAAGCCTTCTCCGACAATCCTGATATTTTCGACAATCCGACCCTTTGAACATCCTTGTTTCCACAACGTCCACCTATCTTGTCAATCTGGAATTCTTCACCTTGTTCTTTCTATATCTATTTCCTTTTCCAATTTCCACCACACAGGTTTTCTGATGAAAACCCTTTTACTATATTACTTTTCCATCATTCTGATTCCTATCAACACCTTTGTAGTGTCCTAATCTTGAGGCCCTCCTCCTCCTTTTTCCCTAACTCCGCTTCTCTGCTTTTTTCCGCTTTTTTCCAATTTTTCCGATTTTTTTCCGAAAACGCCATCCAGTTCCATCCTACTTCATCTTCACAGTCCGACTCTACTCTGACATCTCTATCTCCACTCCGATTTCCGACATCTTTTGCAGAAGATCCAGCCATTATACCTGGCACATCAAGGTCCTCCAATATGTGGATTTTCCTCCAATGTCTTTTCCTACATTCCTCCGATTTCCTTTTCTGAAAATCTCCGACATTTCTCCCACAAATTCCTGAGATCCCTTTTTCCACATCCTTGTTCACAACCTTCTCCATTTCCTGTTCAAATCCTTATCCACCAACTTCTACATTTTCTGCCTATCACACACACTCATGGCAGGCCTTTCAGGACCCTTCCATTTTTTCCAATCCATGTTTGTGCAGGATAGCCTGTGAACTTGATAATGCAAAGTACACCTCAAGTTTCTCCATTTGCCAATTTTCCGACATTTCTCCAACATGGCCTTTTTCACGCTATGATTACCTCTGGCACAAAATCCCTACCCTTACCACTTTTCCTGCTTTCTACTTGTTTTCCGCCACTTCGCCTCAAGCCATTTCTGTCCCCATGCAATCTCCAAAGCTCATTCACAAGTTTGTCATCCAAGCTAATCACAATTGCGGGAATAGAATGTGAAGGGAATAACAACTCAAGGGGTTTTCTCTGAAAACATTAAAGCCTCGAGGGCTCGGCCTTAAAGGGGAGATACTGTTAGAACCCATATCCATTCTCTGATTTTCCTCTGATTTTCCGACAATCTCCTTTCCAACAATCTCCGAAACTCCTCCTCTGACAATCTCCTTTTTCGATAAGCCTTTTTCCAACTTTTTCCGAAATCTCCATTTAAACATCCTTAGTCATCCTTCAGAGATCAATCTCCTGATCTTATATCCATATGTCCTATCTCCGACTTCGTATTCGTTTCTGTATTCGCCCGGCTTGGAATTCCACATCTCGTATCATTACCTGTTATGTCCCTGATTCGGCACCCTCAGTTATTCCTTAAATAGGCTTGTTGTACATCTCTTTCTCTAGTTTGAATATTGATTGTTCATTATCATTGGTCATATTGCCTATCACGTATAGTGACTTATACGATGAGTCTCGCATATTGATTATATTCCAATCATCTTCACTCTGACATCCCGAAACCCTTATCTCTGGTCTAAACTCCGATTTTTCCGAAAGGCTAATCCTTACCTTTAATCCTCTTCAAACACTATTCCACTCTTCTCCGATTTTCTCCGATGTTTTCCGAAAATACTAGTTAAGTCTTGACTAGCTGTCTTGTTATTGATCCTTCCATAGATCTCCGACTATTCCGACATTCTCCAAATTCCGACTTGTCAAGAAATCCAAAATACCAGGGCACGAGAATCCAAGAGGGCACAACCCATTAGTTGAAGCCAAGCCCATCCAATCCTGATATTCTGATATTTCCGACATTTTCCACAACTCTGGTGAAAAGCAATATGGTCTTTAACAGAAGTGGGGAAGAACAGGTAGGAAGAAGAGATAATAGAGAAGTGTAGAACCACATGAAATGGGGTTCCCCTTACATCACCCCCCTTCTAAAGTGTGACGTCCTGACACACTGAGACCTACTGGAGGGACAGGTGTTTTTTGAGGGAAGGTGTTGAAATCAGCAGCATGAATGCGACGAGGGGCACCAGGATGGAGGAGGTGGAAGTCAGCAATGAGGTCTGGGGCTGCTAAATCTGTCTCAGGAATCCACTCATCATGCTCATACCCATAACCCTTCCACCTGACCTTGTATTGGAGTTTCCCAAAGCAGAATTGACTGTCCAAAACCTGTTCAACCTCATAATGCTCATCTTCCCCTACAAGGACTGGGGGAGGTGGGGGTTGAGCTTTCTGACCAGGAATGGGGTCTGGAGGGGCTGGGAGGAGCTTCACCACAGGGAAGACAGGGTGGAGGCGACTCATAGACTTGGGGAGTCGAAGACGGTAAGCATTGGAGCCGACCTTGTGTTCCACTAGGAATGGGCCTAGATTCCAATGTGACAATTTCTTAGAGGGGCGAGTGGTGCTAATGTCACTTGCATCTAGGAAGACTTTGTCACCAGGAACAAAGGTAGGGGCTGGCTCACGACGATGATTATAGTATCGAGCCATATCCTCTTTTGCCTTTACAAGGGCAGCTCGGGCTTCAGACAGGGAGTCAGCCATTCATTGTTTGAACTCATTCACAGCTTCTCTCCTAGATGGCTGCTGGTGAGGTTCAAAGCCCATGTGTGGGTGGTGACCAGAGTCAAGCATGAAGGGAGTTTCTTTTGTGGATGAGTGAACATGGTTGTTGTACTGGAACTCTGCAAGGGGTAGGAGGTCATCCCAGTCATCCTGTCGCTCGTTCACAAATAGACGGAGGTATTGCTCCAGCTCTTGGTTGACATGTTCTGTCTGTCCATCGGTCTGTGGGTGGTATGCAGTGGAGGCAGCCACCTCAATACCCAGAAGTCTGTATAGCTCACGAGTGAACTCACTGACAAACTGTGTACCTCGGTCTGAAACCACATGGAGGGGTAGGCCATGGTGTCTCCAAACATGATCCCTAAAGAGACGAGAGGCTCCCAATGCTGTAATTGTGGTCAAGGTGGGGATGAAGTGAGAACGTTTGGATAAGGAATCCACAACAACCATCACAGCATCGTACCCATGCGACTCAGGGAGTTCAACAATGAAGTCGACACTGACTGTCTCCCAATGCTGCTCAGGAACCTCCAGAGGGTGTAGTTCTCCGATAGGCAATCAATGCTGAGCCTTGGTGCGCAGACATAGGTCACACGCCTTTGTGTAGCTACCAATGTAGTGAGACATGTGGGGCCACCAATAGTTCCGAGAGACAAGTTCCAAGGTCTTCCAACATCCAGCATGGCCAGCAATACAAGTGTCATGATGTTGGGAGACAATTTGACGTTGTAAGTCATGCTGATCAGGGACATATATCTTTCCACAGAACAGAAGTGTACCATCCCTCTCACTCCACTCTGATGACTTCACAGACTTCCCAGTAGTCTTGCAAAGTTCCTTAGCAGCACGTGCAACCAACTCCTCTAGCTCTCCCTCCTTGGTGCCATTACGAATGTCCCTCAGGATGTCATGTTCTTCACCTGTAAACTCCAGTCCTTCCAGTGCATGGATGACAAAGAGTTCTGGTTGGAGAAGCACCAAATTATCATTGTCATTTGAGCCAGTGCCATGATCAGGTCAGTGTGAGAGTGCATCTGACTTCCCCATTGTCTTGCCAGGACGATGGTACAGGTTGAAGTCGAACCGAGACAGATAAACAGACCAGCAGGCTTGGTGATGGTTGAGCTTTTTAGCCATGCGGAAATATTTGAGATTTTTGTGGTCTGTCCAGATCTCAACATGATGTCTTGCCCCCTCAAGGAAGTGTTGCCATTCTTCAAGGGCACGCATGATGGCGAGCATTTCCTTGTCATGGATCTCATAGTTGCGCTCAAATGGACTGAGACTCTTGGAGAAGAAGGCTATGGGGTGCCATTTGTTATCAACCTTGGACTGTTGGGAAAGAACAGCACTGGTTGCAAAATCAGAGCTATCTGCTTCGACACGATGTGGGAGGTCGTCATCTGGGAATGCAAGGATGGGTGCAGATGTTACCAATCTCTTTATAGTGTCGAATGCAGCCTGCTGTGAGGGTCCCCATGTCCAAGGAGTGTCTTTGCGAAGCAGGTTGAACATTGGACGTGCATGGTGTGAGAACTTCCCAATAAATCGACGATAGAAGTTGCCAAAACCGAGGAATGACTGCACCTCCTTCTTGTTTGTTAGGTGTTGGCCACTCAGCAACACCAGCAACCTTGACAGGATCCATTTTGGCTTTCCCATGAGAGATGATGAGACCTAGGTATTCAATCTTGGTCTTGTCAAAGTCGCACTTGTCAGGACGCAAATAAAGCTTGTGTTCTCTGAGACGCTGTACCACTTTCCATACAACTTTATGGTGACTTTCTAGATCTTCTGAAAAGATCAGAATGTCATCCAGATAAATGCATATGACACCTTCAGCAATGAGGTCATGGAAGATGTCATTCATCATAGTCTGGAAAGTGGCAGGGCTGTTAGTGAGGCCAAAGAACATCACTAGAGGTTCAAACAGTCCCCGATTTGTCCTGAATGCCGCTTTCCACTCATCACCCTCTTTGATTCTGACATTGTTAAAGCCCCAATGAACATCAAGCTTAGTAAAGTAGTGGGCCCCTCGTAGGCTGTTGACAAGGTCGGAAATCAAAGGAAGAGGGTAGCAATTCTTGATTGTCATTGCATTCAGCACTCGATAGTCTTGGACGAACCGTAGGTCACCACCTTTCTTTTTGACAAAGAACACTGGTGAGGCCATTGGTGACTTCGATGGTCAGATGCATCCTGTGCTCAAATTCTCCTTGAGGAATTTGTCCAATTCAGCCTGCTCTCCTGGGGGGAGGGGGTATACCTTGGGTGAGGCTCTGGGGTTGGCTCTGGGTTCTAACTTGATGGCATGATCCCATGATTTGCGTTCTGGAAGCTTGTCAAACGACTCCTTTGCAAAGACATCTTCGTCGTCAGACAGGTAGTCAGGAAGAGTGTCTGAAGGTTGGGAGTTGTGCCAGGCTGCTTCTGCAAGGCATTGGGATGTTGTTGAAGAAGCATGAATGAACTCAGCTTGGGGAGGGAGTATAGTGACTAGAATGTCGTCACCCTCTTCTATGGCCTCACCAGATGTGCCTTCAGCCATTTCAGAATCACCCCCATACTGTTGACTCAGGAGGAGTTCTTCTTCAGCTGTTGATCCATCTGAATCATGCATGAGAATAGGGCAAGGACCAATACAGCAGGGGCGCAGTCATAGGGCCCTCTAATGTTCTTCCTTGATGATGTTGCAACATGTATGGCACTGGGGAGGACACCAAGTCATCCGTACTTCTTGAGACTTCCAGTCAACTTCTGGGTTATGGTCCCAAAGCCAGGTGTAGCCAAGGATCATATGTTGACGCCCTAGGTGCGTAACAGTGAACACAGCTCTCTCGGAATGGTCTTTGTACCGCAGAATTAGATCAACAACTTCAGTGATAGATCCAGATTCATTGGGTGAGCCATCAACATTGTACACAGGAATAGGATGAGAGAGTGGTCGTGCAGTGAGGTGGTTTTCCTTAACAAATCCCAAGTCGATAAACAAGCCAGTGGCACCAGAGTCAAGTAGAGCGCGAACTGACTTGATCTCTGCTGTGTCTGTGGTTTGAACCTCAACTGGGAGATAGAGGGAGTTTGGGCCTGGGGTGGAAGCAACAACATACTGTGCAGGAAGGTTTCGTTCCCATTTTTTACGACGGAAGCGAGTAAGAGGTCGGAAAGGAGTCAAGGGTTGTGTGTCTAACATTTTGGTCTCTGTAGCTGAGGAATCAGGTTCTGAATCTGTATATTCATAATTTACCCAATTATACAGCAGTGGAGCAAAATGATTGGAAATTGGCAGCAGGGGCACACTATTCACCTGCTGCGCGACACAAAATCCTCTTCTTCTTCCTGAGGCTCTGGACCATCCTCCTTGATAGGGCTTGCAGCTTTATGATCAACAGATGGCACCAAGTGGGTGATCCATTCCTCCTTCTCTTCTGCAGTCATGGTACGAACATCAAAGGCTTGAGGACATTCTCTGGAGAAGTGGCCTGGTTTTCCACACCTATGGCAGATAAGAGAACTGGATTGACGACGACGAGTGGCATCTACCTCCATTGCTACTGGTTGAGCAGCTGTGGTGACAGCAGGTGGGGCTAGCTGAAGTTGTGGTCCCAAGTCTGATTGGTGAGGTGGGTGTGGGTTTCTGTGGTTAAGACCAGTAGAGATGATGGTGGTGCAGGCTGAAGTGTTTGGTGTACCACAGGAAGCACTTTGAAATGCTTCATTGGCAGCATGTGCCTGTGAAATTATCCTAGCCACTGAAAACCATTCAGAAAGGTCATCATCTGAGGGGTGTCCTTCAACCATATTTGCAATCCGACTCTGGACAGAGGGGTCTAGACTGTGATGAAATTTCATGACCAGGGAGGCTTGTTCTGTATACCCCGACTTCTCAACCAGTTCCTCGAATTCATCGATGTAATCATCAACCGTGTGATTTTGATAATATTGACGAGACTCAAGCTTGGTCCTGGCAGTAGTCTCTTCATGAGGAAGGAAGAATGTTGATTTGAATGCTTTTTCAAAAGAAGCCCAAGAAGGATGAGTAGGCCTGCCAGTTTTGGTTTCCATCTCAAAGATACGTGTGGCAAATGAAGAGGCACGACCAGATTTCATGAATGACAGGGCCCAGAGGACCTTGGCATGATCATTGGCAAATTGGGTTGGGCATAGGGCAAGGTAGAGCTTGCATGAGTTTAGGAAGGCTCGTCCTTTTCTCTCTGTCACCACTGAAGTCAGCTGGAGTGGCAGGTGTTGCACGTTTGTGAGTGGTGGGGGGGGAGAGTGACGTGGTCATGAGGTTGGTGACATCATGGTTCAAGGTGTGTACTTGGACATCTGTTTGCTGGAGTTGTTGTGATAACAATTCCTTCTGCTCTCTTTCAACACGTAGGGCAGCCTCTAGGACAGCAACACGTTGGTGAAGCTCATTGTAAGCCGCTTGGAAATCAAAGGAAATAGGGTCTTCAGGGATGGGTGTAGACATAGTGGAGATAGATGGAATATAGGGTGCTACGTAGAGAGTGTACCAGAGGGGTTCTGAACTGCTATGCACCTGAAGAAGTCGATTCAGAGACAATAGCAACAGCAACCGGTCCAGTAAGTTGTGAGGCTTTTCTACTATAAGGGCAACCTCCAGGGGGAAGTGGAATATCACCCTGAACACTGGCAGATGGGAATCCAAAGATATATAAGCTCACAGAAGACTACATACAAGGATACATACCTGGCAGATGGGAATCCAAAGAGAAAAGCCTAAGGTTCCCATTGCCAAGATAACTACCTAAAGGAGTATGCAAATAAGCGCTGGGACATACTGTGATTATGTAATGGGGTTGGAATCCAATCCCGTTACGTAACCGAGCGCTTATACGAAGGAAAATGAAGAACAAATGCACTGTGTTTATGTAATGGGATTGGAACCCAATCCCGTTATGTAACACAAGCGCTTATGTGAGCGAGAATGGATGCCAAGTTATGTAATGGGATTGGGTTCCAATCCTGTTATGTAACCGGGCACTTAAGGAAGCGAACTTGAACGAAAAGATAGGGGCAAGGGAGATAATGGGGGGAAGGGAGAAGTGGGGAAGAACAGGTAGGAAGAAGAGATAATAGAGAAGTGTAGAACCACATGAAATGGGGTTCCCCTTACAACCACTACCAAAAAATGGTGTTTGCGCTCACAGTCCCCTCCCCCTGCATCCATCATCGAGATCAGCTCTCCATCATCGAGATCAGCTCCAACAAGGAGATCGTTGTGGAGATGAAAGAGATGGATTGGTGTTAAGGGCTGGATTTGACGTAGGGGTCGGATTGGGTCGGAACTCTCCTTGACTGAGATCGGTAGTCACAATATTCGGAAATGCACGGAATATTGGATGACTCAGAAGTCGGAGACCCGAAGACTGATCTATATGGGTGTTGGCTTCAACTTATGGGTTGCGCCCTCTTGGATTTCTAGTGCCCTGGTATTTCAGATTGAAGACCAGAAGGTGTTATCAGGGTTCTGATTGGTCGGGTCTATTTGGAAGGTCAGTGCTAATGATACATTGAGAATTATTGGAGATGAGCGGGGGTTTCAGGTATTCGGGAACGGAATAGTCAATGCAGGATGGGATAAGGGTGACAATAAATCAATATTGAGTAAGGGTTAGCTTTACTGGAAAGCAAGTGTAATCAAGGAGGGTTTCTGAATGTCGGATGAGGTAGGATTGGAATAATTGGAATAATTGGAATAATCAGGATATTGGATAATTGGATAATTGGAATAAACAGAATACTGAACAAGGTTTGAAGGCCTTATTTCAGGTAGAAGTTTGGAGCAATGAAGTGTAATAAAGGTTTAATGATATAGGATGGGCGGGATGTATCAGGTGTACAGGGTGTTGCGAGTTAACGAGATATGTGAAGGATATGTGAGATATGAGAAAGAGGTATAAGATATATGATATAAGAAAAATACAAGCTAAAGAAGTTTGATCAAGAGAAAACATATTTAAGAAAATGCAGGATTCTGAATTCGGAAACGGAAGATAAGGGTGCGTGATACAGAGTTCCGAAGTCAGAGCAAATATGGAGATCAAGATAAGACATACAGGGATAATATCTAAATAGAATCGTGGCCAAGAATAATAAATGGGGATATGTCGGAGATAAGCAGAAAAGGACTTATTCGGAATATGCAATACGTCGGGGTAACACGAGTCGGATCTGAGATCGAACAGTATCTCCCTTTTATGGCCGAGCCCTCGAGGCTGATTACGCTATTGAATATCATGGGAAGTTTTGGGTGTCGGTTATCCGTAAAGGCTGAGATCTTGGATCGGACATATATATAAGGGAAATGCTTTGTGGAAGTGCAAATCACATTTTGATCCACTACCACCACCACCTCAGAAAAAATGCCATCGCACTCCAGGTCGTCATTGCCTACGTGTTCCGTTATTAAAATCAGCTCTGGCAAAGAGCTCACTGCCGAAGTGAGAGAATACGAGCGGAAAAGGAACTAGAGACTAAGATGCGGAAAAGGGCAAAGGTGAAGCAGGAGAGAGAGGCGGAAAAGGGCAAAGGTGAAGCAGGAGAGAGGGGCGGTGGAACAACGGGAGCAGGATCGGAAGGAGAAGGAGGAACAGGAACGGAAGGAGCAAGAAGAACGGGATTGGAAGGCGAAGGAGAAGGAGGATGCCGATTGGAGGAAGCGGAAGGAGGAGGCGGATCGGCGGAAAGCCGAATCGATGTGAGTGGTGTCGGTTTACTTTCGGAAATAGATCCAAAAGACAGTGGGTAGCGGTGTCGTCGTTGCACGGCTACTTACACTGGTGTTCAGCTCAGTGCGCTTTGCTATCAGCAGCAACAAAGGTAGAACAAAGACGAAGATGAGGACGTAGCAGTGACGAAGATGATGTTGTAATACGCTGACGTAAGCGTAGACGAGATACAACAGCAAATGTCATGTGATTGACAAAGCTGGCCTTGATGTAGACGTAGTAGTAGTAGTAGACTTAGAAGACTTAGACTTGAGACTTAGACGAGTGAATCCAACTGATAGAGGTGAATTGGGGTACACTAAGGCGAAACAGGCCTTATATACATGAGCAGAACAACAAATGATGCGAGTATGCCAGACAACGATGTCGTCGACAGCAGAGAGGAGAAATGACTAACAGCAAGGCAGAAAACCAAAACAGGAAGATGGTTTGTAAGGAAATGGAAAAATGAGTCAGGTGGTCAAAGAAATGAATAGAAATGTGGCAGCGAATTTGAAATAGAAGCCAGAAATAGAATAGAAGTGAGTCACAGACAATAGACCATGTGGAACAATTGGAAATAGAAGTACAGCCAAGAAGTGAGTGAGTCATGTGGGGAAAATGAGTCATAGCCGTCCAATAGGATTCCAGTTGATTGTCAAATATCTTCGAGGATGAGTAAGAGAGTTACTTGACTTGAAGACGATTCAGAAACATGTGAACCAATCATGACACTTGGATATGAATCTCCTCCAGAGAGAGAATGAAGATGAGTCTTGCTTGATGAAGTCCTTAGGCACATAACCGTAGCAAATCTCTGTTCCTGGTCCGTGCTCTTTGATGTACCAGTTATTCCTGAGGACAATACGATGCCAACCATTCACTGGTTTGAAGTTTGGGTCAAAACCGATGACGTAGAAGGGAGCATGGAAGATTTGATCAAATACCCATATGCAATCGTGAATGTGATAAGGAGGATATGAGGGGAATATTCGGTATGGGCCTTCAGGAGATTCGACATATAGGGGATAGTACCGACGATGTGCGACTTGTGGAGGAGGACTGGACAAATGAACATCAAGGGGAGAACACTGACTAGGAAGTTCAACGCGTGGTCCAACGTGTATGTCTGGCTTGGCGGTCATCTGAAACAAATCATGGGACGTGGTGGCGGCAATGCTGGATGGCATATTGAAAATAGAATTGATGAAAAATAGAATGAGTGTGGAGATGATATGTCTGGCGGACTGGAGGTAGCACAGCAGATGATGGTCTGGCGAAAGCTGATGATGATAGGCGTGTGTGCAGTGAGCGTCTTTTGTAGTGTAGTAGGCGCTGTCGAGTATCATGCTTGTCAGCGGTGTGGGAGGAATTGAGGCGGGAGGAAGCCCAACTCAAAAATCTTTCAGTAAGTCAGAATTTGGGTGTCTGTTAATTGATAGATTGACAGAAGAATCGGACTAGCAGGAAAAGGTCTATCGAGAACGGAAGGTCGACCAGAATCCGAAAGGCAGTTCGGAATTTGTCGGAGGCTGCAAACAGCATCTCGAGGATGTCTGGTCGGAGGCTGATGAATACGACAATAAATGCATGCTCTGTCGGACACGGGGGCTGGAGTGCATTGACAAGGAGTGGAAAACCAGGAAATCACAGAAGCGGGCGTGCATCTGGTGTCAAAATGATCAGAAGAAGTGCACGAGGCCAGGCGATGCAGATTTCGTGGCGGAGATGGCGGGGAAATTGTCGCTGCCAGCATACAAGCGGGTTTGGGCAGAGAACGCGGAGGCAGAACCTGGATCAGCAACAAAAAAATGTCCGGTGGAAGCGGTCACGGATCAGGAAGGGGTGGCGTCATCGGGAAAGGGTAAAGGCAAGGAGTGGGCGATGGAGGATGACGCAGAGGATGAAGTGGAGGATGTGGGGCTTGCGGCGGAAATCTGTGGGCTCCGCAAGACGATTCATTCCCTCACAAAGTGGCTCCGCTACAATGTGGAGGGGATGGCGGCCTTCAACGATACGTTGAAGAAGTTGCACTGGATAGTGGAGATCGAGTTCAAGTTCCGGAAGAAGCAGTGGGAGACATACCACGGAACATCGGCGCCGCAACTGGAGTTGGGGTTGGAAGCCAGGTCGGAGAATGAGGGGGCAAACGTTGGGCCGCAACCGGAAACGGAGAAGGCGGTGGATAAGGAAGGGGAAAGGGAAGGCGAGGGAAGCGGACGACAATGGAATGAATGTCGATGTCATTCCGGAGGTTCCGGAGGAGGTGGAATTTGCCAAGGAACCGGAGGTGGAAATTGGCCAGGAGGCGGTGAATCCAGGAGATGCGGATTTGGAAAAACAAGGTGAAGAGGAATCAGGGAAAATGGCAGGCTTGAACCAGAGGTCAATGAGCCAGAAGAGGAAACAATGCAGTAAATAGGAGTCGGAAGGAGAAAAGTAGCTAAAATAAATCGGAAGAATTTTCGGTGAAGTAATGTAGAACGTTTTAGACAATGAAGTTGTTTCTTGTTGGTTTAAGATTGGAAAAAATGAAATGATCGGAAAACGGACAGCTCAAAACAATGCAAATGAACAGACCAACGGAAATGATCAGAAAACGGAAATGATCGGAAAAACAGAAATGATCGGAAAAACAGAAATGATCGGAAAAATGGAATGATCAGAAAAAATGGAAAACTTGGAAAGATGAGAAACAGTGAATCAAGGATGTTTGAAGTTCAAGCGTGTCAGAGAATTGGGGTAAGTCGGAATCGGACGAATGTTGGGATTGACTCAGGATCGGGATTGGACTTGTAAGAATCATGAAGAAGTTTGAGAGGGTCGGAATATCAGGATGTGAATGGTCGTAGATGTCAAAGGAGTTTCGGAATTGTGGGATGTAAATAGAAGCTTAGTAGGAGCGAAAAATTGAAGCGTTGGGTTGGAAATTGTCGGAAAAAGATCGGAGTCAGAGTGGGGGATTGGAATAGATAAGTTGTCAACATAGTGGCTACTCCCCCTTTAAGGTAGATGTCCCATTGTCTACCTCAGGCGTCGGAAGGTAGGTAAAGGAGTTGGAGTGTTGGAGGAGTGAAGGATTCATCAGGAACGTATTGGCTTTTCTAGGAGATGAACGGTGTCTTCTTGGAAATTTCTCAATAGTGGTCTTGGTGTTGTCTAGTTGAAAACATTGTAATCACGGATTACCTGAGAATTCGGAGAATATCGGAAGTTTGGACTTGAAAGGGGACAAGAGGAGTGAATTGGAAATTTTGGGATATTTGGAGAAGTGTTTGCAAGGGAAACAGAGTCAGGAAGATGTGTAGGGAAGAAAAGGGTGTCAGAAAAGATAGGAATTGGGATGTTTTGGTGGAGTTGTGGGTTTGTTTCGGAAACATTGGTAAGGTGCTTGATTTTTGGCTTGGAATATTGTCCTAATGGTTGAAGGGTCGGAATCATATCGGAAATGTGAGTTGGAGGATGTACGGATGGTGTATTCATGGACACAAGGGGTTGAACAGCGCCTTTCGAGGGGGATCGTTATTGATTCTGAGAAGACTGATCTATACGGGCATTGGCTTCAACTTATGGGTTGCGCCCTCTTGGATTTCTAGTGCCCTGGTATTTCGGATTGAAGACTGGAAGGTGTTATCGGGGTTCTGATTGGTCGGGTCTATTCAGAAGGTCAGTGCCAATGATACGTTGAGACTTATCGGAGATGAGCGGGGGCTTCGGGTATTCGGGAATGGAATAGTCAATGCAGATGGAATAGGGGTAACGATAAATCAATATCGAGTAAGGGTTAGCTTTACTGGAAAGCAAGTGTAATCAACGAGGGTTTTTGGAATGTTGGATGAGGCAGGGTTGGAAATAATCGGAATGGTTGGAAATAATCAGAATGGTTGGAATAATTGGAATAATTGGGATAATTGGGATAATTGGGATACCAAACAAGGTTTGAAGGCCTTATTGCAGGTAGAAGTTTGGAGCGATGAAGTGTAATGAAGGTTCAACGATATAGGATAGGCGGGATGTTGCGAGTTATATTGGAGTGACGGGTTGGGGTAGCGAGATATGTGTCAAAAACTGCCCTTAACCTGTTATCTTTAGTGGAACAAAGTTAGTAACAACAAATGTGGTTAAAGAACCCTTCCGACGAAGCCAAAAGTGTTAGTGACAATGTATGCAAAGTATACAGACTAAGACAGTTAAGTGAATGGTGCTGTGATGGTGCCTACTTGTCAGGACTGGAATAGAGAGGTAATTTGAAAGAAGAAAGTAGAATTCACTTAGCAGATAAAGTTCTAGCAATGTTATTGACGTTGATCGTTAAGACTGAATAGAGATAGAGATAAGAGGATGATGAGTTCAGAATAGTCATTAGACTCGTCATTTGACTTAGATGTGTAGACGACACCAAGTAAAGAGAGGGGGAAGACTTATGATAATAGAACTAAAGAAAAACATGTGTTCTATCCTACTGTTTTATACTAGACATATTCACCGATGTCGGATAGATACCATGTGGGCTATACACTAAATGGAGGTATAACTGTTGTGGTGATTGATGTTCCTATCTACTGTTATTGGAACCACATATATTGACGATCGGTTGTTAGGTTGAGTGATCCAATCTTGGACGGCGAATATTGCTAGTATCACTAGTGTCAGTAAGACGTGGAGGGGATAGCAACAGTGATAAGTGTCATTAGGTGTCGAATCATGACAGTAGCCCCCTTTCTAGTTCGGAGCCCCAGTGATGCATATGGAGAATTGCTGTGATTTGTTGGATAGTCTTGTGGTCCGTGCACATCCTGATAGGTGTTGAGAGGTGTACCACCGATAATGTGACCTGGTCCGTGCGCAGCACGTGTCATTAACATAAAAGCAGGCGCAGCTTTTAACGAGTCTTCATTTGGTTTACAATGGCACCCTCTTTCAACACTCTATTAAGACAGTTCCAGACCAAGGCGTTGACTGAACCCAAGCAACGCGAAAGTCTCCTCGAAGAAATCGGGATGTGGGTGAAGGAAATGGAGGGAATAGATGCGAGTAGGATCACTTCTTGTTGATTCCTGTCGCTAATGGATATTGATAACAGGACGAGCTATCAGATGCAATGGAGGCTCATCTATCCATACAGCCGAAGTTTACGATTCCACCTGAAGTGACGAAGATTCGAAGCGATATCGAGGCAGCAACGTCTTGGGCATCAGTAATGAAGGTAAGTAATTGAGCCTCTCCTTATTGATTGTTCCTGACTGTTGTTGATAGGGGGGCTTCACAGTGGCTTTGCCCAATTCTTTGGCGATGGCTGCTGTGGGCCTAGCGAGTCCACGAGTTGATACTGCACTGCTGAAGGCGATTCTGTCTGTCCCAGTAGCCCTGCTCTTCGGTAAAGGGGTGCTGACAGAGGATCTGACGGACGAAGTGGTCAATCAATTGGCCCACGACGATATCCCCATCATTCCATGACACGAAGCTAAGTTTCTCGGTGGTGTTGGGATTGCCAATACGCATCGGATAGCTATGCCAGCAGAGTATGGTGATCGACTGGCATATCATATTGCTGGTGTCGTATAGGTCGACATAAGTAATTTCTTTATTGACTGTTTATTTTCTTGTTGACGTCTGATAGGGTGTCGTGGTCGAGAACGAAAAGAAATGCAAGATGTGTGATCGCCGTGGTTATCAGTGTTATGGGTTGCCAGGGTGTGCATGTGGACAATGCTGTCGCAATTGAAAGCAGTGCAGCCTAAATTGTAAGTAAATGGTTCATTTGTGGTTCCCATCGCTAATATCTTCTTGTATAGCCAAACACGCCAAAGGGAAGGGCAAGGTCGTCGTCACTTTGTCCAAGAGCATAGGACACCTCAAATCCGCATCGCCCACCATCGCTGGGCCTTCCTCTCTACCCCCTATCCCTTCGACTCATTCGCAACCCTCTCACGACGCTAAGCACCCCCTCAACCTCATGCCAAACTCATCGCCAGGG
The DNA here is from genome assembly GCA_015039355.1 of Ramaria rubella. Classification (NCBI taxonomy): domain Eukaryota; kingdom Fungi; phylum Basidiomycota; class Agaricomycetes; order Gomphales; family Gomphaceae; genus Ramaria; species Ramaria rubella. The sequence continues at coordinate 259,362 of MU134317.1, forward strand.
GAATCGCCTATTCGCCCTTCTAAGCAACTTTGTCTCGATGTCATCGGAAGCAGCGCTTTGCAAAGCTTGCAGGATTTGATGGTGGAAGGGGCTGATCGGATGGATCAGTTAGCGCAACAGTGGATTATCGCCAATAATGCAGTAATGGGGGTTCAAAAGGAAATGTTGGAGGTTCAGGCATGGATGAGAAACACAAATAAGAAGTTAGAAAAGTTTTTGTGAAAGAGTAATAAGGAGAGTGTGAATAAGAAGGAGCTTCTCTTTGAAATTAAAAAAGGATTGCTTTAAAAAAGTATTGAGTGAAAAGCATTTTAACTAAGAGAGAATGAAAGTTTTTTGGAAGAAAGAGTGTGAAAAATGACTTTTCAGATGTCTTGCGCTATCAATGTTGCTTCGGAAGGAATTCCGATGCCGTCGCTAAGACTACCATCATGTAGTGGTTTGGATTAAATGAGGGTTTTAGCTAAAGTATAATTGAAAGAAGAGTTTTTAAGGTCGGGGCTTATCGGGATAAGCCTTGTGAAATGCTTTGACAGGTTTTGGTGCATGTTGAAGATTGTCGGAATATTTCCAACTTGTTGCATCGCTAGTGTGTTAATAGCCCTTCCATTTGACAGGATATTGTATGTGTTTCCTTCGTCATCGGGAGTCTAGAATGCGACCAACTTCGTATTCGAGGGAATCCTCAATTTTGACAGGAGGTGGAGGGTCTGGATTGCGGTTTTGGATAAGACTTGGGGTTGCGGGTTCTAATAGTGATACATGGAAGACGGGATGAATCTTCTGTAATGCTAGTGGTAAGCCGAGTTGAAACATGTGCGATGACACCTTTTCGACTATAGGATAAGGTCCCAGCTGTCAATGATCAAGTTTCTTGGATGGTCACTTGGTTCGGATGTTTCGGCTGTCCAGCCAAACTTCGTCACCAACTATTAGCTTTGGAATTGCTGTGTTTCGATTGTCGGTTGATGTTCGATACTGTGCCAAGGTTACCTTAATTTGTTCGTGGAGATAATGGTGTAATTCCTTTGAGTCTACAGCCATTTGGTGAGCAGTCTCCAACGGAACAGTATCAAGGGAAACTTCGAGGTTAGGATGGAAGCCTTTATTTGCAAAAAATGGGGTGACCTGTGTTGCTGAATGCAAAGTGTTGTTGTATGCGAATTCGGCAAGGGGGAGGAGATGTGACCAGTCATCTTGCTGATAATAATTAACATAAATCCGAATTTACTGTTCAAGGACTTGGTTGAGCTGTTCGATTTGTCCATCTGTTTGGGGATGATAGGCCATTGATAAGTTGGCCTTGATGTCGAGAAGCTGGCATCGTGATCGCCAGAAATGAGAGATGAAGTGTTTGCCACGATCAGAGATAATGTCGGATGGGGTGCCATGTTTAGAGAAGACATGTTGAAGAAAAAGAATGGCTACATCTTCGGAATCAATGTCACGATACGTGGGGATGAATAAACCCGTCTTTGTTAGTCTATCGACGATGACTAGGATGGTGTCGAATCCGTCAGATAGCAGAAGTCCTTCGATAAAATCCATTGAGATGGAATCCCAAGGTCGTTCTCCAATTGGTAAGAACTTGAGGGGTCCAAATGGTTTATGGTGAATAGATTTTGCGTTGCGACAAGGGGTACAAGACTTAACATAGTCGGTAACGAAGGCGATGATTTTTGGCCAATAATATCGCCGTCAAATACTGTTAATAGTCTTGCCAATTCCTGGGTGTCCCAATAATTGATGATCATGACAGGATCTGAGTATGTCAAGTTGAAGGTCTTGGTAGTCTGGGACATAGTATAGACCATTGTACAGAAGGAAATCACCATCTGTCGATAAGGACCATGGTTCGGGGCGATCGTCGGCAGGTGGTAATTTCTGTTGGAGTCTCTGTATATGCGTCTGAGCGAAGGGGTCCATACAAATTCCTTGCCTGATGGAGGAAAGAAGTGAGGCTGAGTCTAGTACTATGGCTTGCAGAAGTAACTGTCCAGCCTTGAACATGGTCTGGAAGTTATGAGGATTAGCTTCTGTATAGTTGCTACTCCCTCCTTTAGGGTACATGTCACCACAACATGTGAGTGCATCTGGTTTTGTTCCAAGACGTCTGGCGCGATAGCAAATGATGTAGTTGAATCCTGAGAGATATTCTGACCAGCGAGCTTGCCAACAGGTGAGTTGCTTTGTCGTCGCAAAGTATTCCAGGTTTTTGTGGTCAGATAGGACAAGGACTATGTGGGTAGTGCCTTCAAGGTAGTTCTCCATTGTTTAAAGGCCTCAAAGATGGTGAGCAGTTCCTTATCATATATCTCATAGTTCAATTCAGCTGGGTTCATGCTTCGTGAATAGAAAGCAATAGGATGGATATCACCATCATCGGGAGAGATTTGAGAGATGATCGCTGCAACGGCATAGTCGGATGCGTCGGTTTCGATGACAATAGGGTTATTGGGGTTGAAATGAGTGAGAATTGGAGCCTTAGTGAAGGCGAGCTTGAGGTGTTCGAAAGCATCATTTTGCAGTGTATTCCATGCGAATGGGGTATCCTTACGCATCAGTCATGTTAGTGGAAGTACAATATTGGAAAAACGAGCGATGAAATGTCAGTAAAAATTGGTGAAACCCAAAAAACATTGGACATCCTTCAGGGTTTTGGGTGTCGGCCAATCTTCAATTGCATCTGTTTTCGCAGGGTCCATTGATATGCCAGCTGGTGATATGATGATAAGAATTCGATGGAAATAGAGTGAAAGATGGACTTCTCAGGTTTGATATGAAGGTTATGGTCTCTAAGACGAGTGAGTACCTGCCGAACGTGTTTCTGATGGTCATCAATGTTGTCGTAAAATACTAGAATGTCATCCAGGTGTCATATCTCAAAAGATATCGTTCATAAAATGCTGAAATGTCGCCAGAGAGTTTGTGAGACCCATCGGTAGTACTAAAAACTCAAAGGCCCCATATCGGGTGCAGAAGGCTGTTTTCCATTCATGGCCGGGTTTGAGCCTAACATTATAGTAACCAGTGCAAAGATCAAATTTGGTGTAGATTTTTGCTGATTTGAGCTGGTTGATAAGGTTACTGATGAGGGGGATTGGATAGCGATTCTTGACCGTAATTTTGTTGAGAGTGCGGTAGTTGACAACGAGTCGAAGGCCCCCATCTTTCTTCTTAGTGAATAGTACTGGTGCTCCACCAGGGGAAATTGATGGTCGGATGAAGCCTTTTCCAAGCATATCATCTAGGAATTCGCATAGAGCCTCCAGTTCTACTCCTGACATTGGGTATATTGGTCCATGGGGTAGTGGTTTGTTGTCTTCAATTTCAATCTTGTGGTTGTAGGACCTATGAGGTAGGATGGCCTTTGCCTCTTGTCTGGAAAAGACATCAACAAAATCGAGGTATTCGTTGGGTACAACCTTGGTGAGCAGTTCTGCTTTGTCTGTCAGTAATACTTCACCATGAAGTAGCGATGTCGGAGCGGGTTTGCGGGAGCTAGCAAGTAACACTGGTGGCATGAGCAGATTTTTAGTGTAAAAAATGTGATAAAAATGCTTTTTCCTTACAGATTATTCATTCACTGTTCTGGTTGAAAAATCTCCCGAAAATGCTGCTTTTTTATCAAGTTTTTGGACCTGAAAATCTGATACATATTTCACAATTATAGGCATGGGAAATGGATGTAAAATGTGAGAAATAATGAATTTACTTGTTGATTTCATGCCACAAAAATGTAAGGACAATCTTGGTTTTCATTGACATTTTCAACAGAAAAGAACCAAAATTTATCCAAGATTTCATAGTAGAAAAAAGGTGAGAAAATTAGTAAAATATATGAGATTTTCATGAGATTTTTCAAAACTATTAGCCAATGGATAATCCAACATTTTTCTTTAGTTTTTGCTAAGGAAAAACCTGATGGATAAATGTTTATCCCTTGGATAATCATTCACCCATAGGCAATATATAACAAGTTTTCTGAACCGAAAATGCAATGAAAAAGTCAATGGATAAGAGTTTATCCCTTGGATAATCATTCACCCATAGGCAATATATAACAAGTTTTCTGAACTGAAAAGGTCATGAAGAAGTCAATGGATAAGAGTTTATCCCTTGGATAATCATTCACCCATAGGCAATATATAACAAGTTTTCTGAACCGAAAAGGTCATGAAAAATTCAATGGATAAGAGTTTATCCCTTGGATAATCATTCACACATAGGCAATATATAACAAGTTTTCTGAACTGAAAAGGCAATGAAAAAGTCCATGGATAAGAGTTTATCCCTTGGATAATCATTCTGCCATAGGCAGAACATTTACCCCATATGGAAGAATGATTATCCAAGGGATAAACCCTTATCCATTAACTTTTTCATGACCTTTTTGGTTCAGAAAACTTGTTATATATTGCCTATGGGTGAATGATTATCCAAGGGATAAACTCTTATCCATTGACTTTTTCATGACCTTTTCGGTTCAAAAAACTTGTTATATATTGCCTATGGGTGAATGATTATCCAAGGGATAAACATTTATCCATCAGGTTTTTCCTAGCAAAAAACTAAAGAAAAATGTTGGATTATTCATTGGCTAATAGTTTTGAAAAATCTCATGAAAATCTCATATATTTTACTAATTTTCTCACCTTTTTTCTACTATGAAATCTTGCATAAATTCAGGTTCTTTTCTGTTGAAAATGTCAATGAAAACCAAGATTGTCCTTACATTTTTGTGGCATGAAATCAACAAGTAAATTCATTATTTCTCACATTTTACATCCATTTCCCATGCCTATAATTGTGAAATATGTACCAGATATTCAGGTCCGAAAACTTGATAAAAAAGCAGCATTTTCAGGAGATTTTTCAACCAGAACAGTGAATGAATAACCTGTAAGGAAAAAGCATTTTTATCACATTTTTTACACTAAAAATCTGCTCATGCCCCCAGTGTAAACTTTCAGACTTGAATGTAGGTAACAATGGAATAGAATGAAAAGAGTATATGTCTTCTCCTGAATTTATGAATCTCCTGAATGCAGCAGCACCAACAAGAGTGATTTTTGGAACTTCATGTGTCCTTATATCGGTCATGAATCTGTTGGGAAAAGGTAATGGGTCAGAAAAAGTAGTTGGCATATTTGTATAGATTGGCGACCAGAAGATAGGGGGGTTGGATTGAGAGAAATTGGGTTTCGAAAGGATACCCAATGGTGGAAATATAATTGCTGAAGAACCAGGGACTGTCGAAGGGGGCGACCCTGAAGAAGTGTGGAGTTCTGGGATGGTATTGAAAACCAAAGGTAGTGTCGATTGGACGTCCTGAGTGGTTGTGATACAAGACATGGTGGTGGTCATGGTTGGAAGTGTTGACCCAGTGCTGGATTGGAAATGAAGTGACATTGAAGCCCAATCAATTGTCGGGTTTGTGGTTTTTAGCCAGGGAAAACCTAGGACAATCGAGGCTGATGGATGAAGTTGAGTAATGAGGAGTGATAGAGATTGAGATGATGAATCGGGAAAAGAGATAGTGGTTTTAATGTATTTGTGGATGAAACCGCTGGTGGCAGGTTTTCCATCGAATAGACATAGAGAAACTGGTTGCGAAAGAGATTATCGGGCCGTTGGAAGTTGTGTCACTAATTGTACATTGATAAAATTTGATGTTGCCCCGGAGTCTATGAGAGTAGGTACATGATCAGAATGATCAGAGAGAGTTAGATGAATGATGAATGAAACGTCGGATCGAGATACAAGTCCTGACCGTAATTGTACAGAGGGAATTGTGTGCAGGTGTGCCATGCGACCCATTGTGCACATGTCGGATGGATTGCTGATTAGTTTTCCGCCAAGGATTGAGGTTCCTCATCTATAACTTCTTCGATTGTTGCCAATTGAGGTTCTGCCGAAATGGTAAAGGTGGCTTGTCCTGACACTTGTTGTGGGTCCTTCGCATAGATACAGTCGCGACTGTGATGATCAGGTTTTTCTCCACAATAAATACACAAGCCTTTGGCTTTACGGCGCTCCTTCTCAGTGTTGGTCAAATGACCGGTGTTATCGAGTACACTGCTGAGGTCTTTTTGGTCTGTCGCTACTCCTTGCAATGGTTTTGATCTGTCACTGGAGTAGTTGTTGCCTCTTTGTTCGAATGGCTTGCGCTCTGATTCCTTCATATATGTTGAAGTGCTTCCAGTCTGGCAAGCTGATGTGGCAAGAGAGGTTTTCTCATTTTGGCGAGCCCAGTAGCGATTGTCACATTCCAGGGCTTGTTGTTTGAGGGTGTCGAGGGTTGTTGCTCGTGGTAGCAACAGAAGATGGTCTTTAATGTGTTCAGCAAGACCTTCATAGAACACATTGTAAAGGGCGGGGTCATTCCAACCTGTATGAGGAGCATGTTCAGCGAATTTAATCATGTATTTATTCACGCGATGATTATCCTTCATTCTGAGTTGTCGGATTGATCGTTGGGCAGATTGAGTGAGGTCAGGTTGTCCAAACAATTGGTTGAGAGCAGTAATGAATTCCCAGTTGGTTCGGATGGTTGTTTCGGGTGATGCGGTGAGGTGTGGGAGCCACAAATCGAGAGCGATCCCAGAGAGATAGGAGGCCACATATGTGACTCATTGGCGATCAGTTGAAAACCTTCGAGGTTTGTTATCAAAAGCCATAATGCACTGCGCGATAAATGCTCGGATAGATTCCAGTTTGGTACCATCAAAGTGAGTTGGTTTACTGATTTCGGAATCAGTTTCCTGTTGCGATTGTGTCATTACATAGTAAGGGATGCCATAAGGTTGGTACCAGGGACCGTTCGCTGGTCCTCCAGGTGGTGGTGGTCCGGATGGTGATCCTCCGAAGGGATTGCCAGGGGGTCCTCCAAAGGGAGGGGGTCCACCAGGAGGCCTGGGAGGTTGTCCGCTAGGAAATGCTGGAGGAGGTGGTTGTCCTGGGTGTCCCAAAGGGGGTCCAGGAGGAAGAGATTGAGGTTGTGATGGTATCGACACATCGTGGCGATGCGACGTAGTCAATACTGTTGGACTAGGCAGCAGAGCGGAAGGAGGCATTCTTGGGAAGCCTTGCCATTGTCTGCTGTTGAAATCAGGTGGGTTCCCTCTAAAAGTCAGACTGTTGATTGGTGAAGGTGACACATGAGAGGGACTTGGGTGTTCCATTCTTGGCATCATCGGACGAGCAGTTGGTGGTCACGGAAGTGGGGTTGCTATTGGATCAACGGGAGGTCAATGAGGTTGAGCAAACAGAGGTCGGAGAGCGATTGGTGGTTTATGTTGCATATATGCGGTCCCAGGATGAGGATAAGGGGATCCATATTCATGCATTTGGGAAGTAGTGCTGGGCCAAAAGATATTCGATGCTACTGCTGTATAAGGACAATTAATTGCTTGTCGAGTTGGCATATAGAGTTCTGAATCTGACCGTGCCGGTGTCGGGATTGGTGGATGTGAGGAAGATGAAAGCGATGACATAGTTGCCGACAGATGTGGTAACTATATGGGTCGATTACTGATAGGTTCTAGAGTGATACCAGCCTGTTGCGCTCATGTATGAGCTTGCGCTAGTTGTGCTCGAGTTGCGACAAGTTGTCTCTGCTGATCGCTGATCAGTGCTTCAGTCTGGGAAAGATTCTCACTAAGTTGTTGAAGTTCGGCTTCCTCTTGTCCTATTGTTTGAGGTAATACCGACATCGATTGATGTGGGAATGATGACATATGTGGGGGGAGGTCTGGAATAAAGCCAGGTGTAATATATGTGTCAGATTGGTGCTGTTGGGATGCTGTTGGATCAATCTGTGGGAAGGGTGCTGATCCACCTCTATTTGGTAAAGGTAGCGGTGTGATGGCAGGTCCTTGGGAACGGGTTCGGATATGATCAATAGGGGACTATCAGGGGTGACCCGATGAGTCAATTGTCCTATCCAACGTACTTGAAAGGGAGAGACTGGGAGAAGGATTCCAACTAGTAGGTGTGAGTTCTATTATACTGTCAAAAACCACCCTTAACCTGTTATCTTTGGTGGAACAAAGTTAGTAACAACAAATGTGGTTAAAGAACCCTTCCAACGAAGCCAAAAGTGTTAGTGACAATGTATGCAAAGTATACAGACTAAGACAGTTAAGTGAATGGTGCTGTGATGGTGCCTACTTGTCAGGACTGGAATAGAGAGGTAATTTGAAAGAAGAAAGTAGAATTCACTTAGCAGATAAAGTTCTAGCAATGTTATTGACGTTGATCGTTAAGACTGAATAGAGATAGAGATAAGAGGATGATGAGTTCAGAATAGTCATTAGACTCATCATTTGACTTAGATGTGTAGACGACACCAAGTAAAGAGAGGGGGAAGACTTATGATAATAGAACTAAAGAAAAACATGTGTTCTATCCTACTGTTTTATACTAGACATATTCACCGATGTCGGATAGATACCATGTGGGCTATACACTAAATGGAGGTATAACTGTTGTGGTGATTGATGTTCCTATCTACTGTTATTGGAACCACATATATTGACGATCGGTTGTTAGGTTGAGTGATCCAATCTTGGACGGCGAATATTGCTAGTATCACTAGTGTCAGTAAGACGTGGAGGGGATAGCAACAGTGATAAGTGTCATTAGGTGTCGAATCATGACAATATGAAGGATGTGCGATATGTGAAAAGGGTATAAGGTATACGATATAAGAGAGATACAAGGTGATACAATATACAAGCTAAAGAAGCTTGATCAAGAGAAAACATATTTAAGACATGTGGGATTCCGAAATCGGGAATGGAAGATAAGGGTGCGTGATACGGAGTTTTGAAGTCAGAGCGAATACAGAAATCAAGATAAGACATATGGGGATAATATCGAAATAGAATCATGACTAAGAATAATAAATGGGGACATGTTGGAAATAAGTGGAAAAGGGCTTATCGGAATACATGAAACGTCGGAATAACACGAGTCAGATCCGGGATCTAACAACATGTTTGTGTAGGGACTTTCCCTCTGGACCAGATTCCAGAGTAATGACATCTTCAATGTCATTTTCGTCCAGCATTCTGGGCAATGTTTGAGGAGGTTCAGCTTCCTTGTTCATGTTGTTTGCTTTGAAAATTCTATCCTCTTGTCTTTGTTGAATTTGAGTGGACTTGCATGCTGCAGCTGCTCATACTTCAATGAAGCTTTCAACAGGTAACATCTGGATCCAGTCTGGCATTAGCCTGGACATATACATGTTCAGGATGTACATCCTCAGGTACGTCAAATTCAAAGTAGTGGGATAGACAATCTGCTACTTTATTCTTCACTCCATCTACATGGAGTGTGGTATACATAAAGCAGGAGAGAAACTCCCACCAACCTACTTGTCATGGAGACAAATGTGGCTGGGTCTTGAAGTATTCAAGACCTTTATGATCAGTTACTAGGACAAATTTTCATCCTAGTAATTTATCCTCCCATTTCATGAGAGCTTCAAGCATGGCAATTGTCTCATGCTCATGTGTTTGGTAACTATGCTGTGCCGAAGTAAATTTCTTAGACAAGAAGCCAGCAGGTCTACAAGTTTCCCATTTGGGACCTTGTCCATAGACTGCACTGACTCCTGTCTTGGAGCCATCACATATAACCCAGATCATTTCTGGGTTGTTAATGTCTATAGGCTTCAATAGCCTTGCAAGCTAATGCTTTGATTGATTCAAAGCATTTGTCTAATAAGGGCATCCAGATGAACATCCTGTTATTTCAAGCACAGTCTGAAAGAGGGGTTGTATATGTGGTTCTATCTGGCATATATGGTGCCAAATATTGCGACAGTCCTAAGAAACATTGTACTTCAAGATATGAGTGAGGGTGCCACCACTTCTGTATCTTGGCCATTTTGTTGGCATTAGCATGTATGCCTTTGTCATCAATTATATGGCCAAGGCAATCTACTCTTTCAGAGTAGAGATCTGACTTGGATGGTGAGAGGTATAATTGTACCTCTCTTAATGTCTCAAACACCTTTTGCAGGTGTTTCTCATGTTCCTCGATTGAATTTGAGAACATGAATATATTGTCCAGATATGCATGGATGAAGTAACCAATAAAGTTGCAAAATATAAATGTCATTAGACATTGAAACATTGAGGGGGTGTTACAGTCCCCCATCATCATCACTTGGCTCATGAATGTGCTGAATATTGTGGCAAAGGCCATCTTCCAGATGTCTGTGTCTCCATGTGTATTTGTTCATATCCTTCCAACATATCTGGATCTGTACTTGGCACATGCTACATTGTGCCTTATGGTGTCTTGATCAGGGAAGGGCATTACATCCTTCTCTGTGTTATCGTTTTGCAAACGAAAGTTGAACACCATTTGAAGTTTCCCACTTTTCTTTGGGATACTTAGCATGGGTATTGCTTGTTTAGTGAATGCCCTTTCCCACCACCCTACAGTGGTGTATCATTCAATTTTCTGAATGAGTTCTTCCCTAAGTGAATCAGGACACTTAGGCAAGTGATAATTTATTCACTTGTGATCATCTATGAGATTTATGTCTCTCCACATTGGCAATTGTAGAGGTAATTCACCAAAAATGACAGTGAATTCCGTTTTCCACTGCTATCGCAGTCTTGGAAAGTCAGCAGGGGTTAAAATCCCCTGTTTAGCTTTAACAGTGATTAGGTGGTGCATGCACCCCTTAGGATGCACCTGAACATTCTGCATTTATTTTATCTCCTCCCCTTCTCGCTGTGTATACAGTGATACTTTGGGTGAGTCACTCATTGATGGCTCACCCTCCTTGCTTCAGTTGTGAGAAGCTGCATTTATATGTGGCTTAGGAGGAGGTCCTTTGACATCACCCTTGCATTCATTACCGAATGCATTTACTCCATTAGGGATTGTCTCATTCCCCATTATTATTTGTCCTGGACCATTGAAGTCCAGTACTAATCCCATCCTTCTCAGAAAGGGAGTTCCTAATATAACCTGGTAATAATTGATGTTAGCTATGTTGAATTATTCTTCGATGGTCTTTGAGCCAACCTTATGGTGTCTCTGACACCATAGTTTATGGTAGATTTACTACCAACACAGGCCAATTGCAAGCCTATGGGATGTTTGAGTTTGAACATCTTCATGTTGGTGGCATGTGTAAAGTTGGGTGATATCATCACTCCTTCACACCCACTGTCTAACATACAGTGGGCTCATGTGCCTCCTATCTCAAAGTAACCAGAGATAGTCTGGTTTTTTTCACATGAATTTTTAGGCTGTGTCTGATCCTTGTGCCGAGCCCTATGGTTGTAGACAGGCTTGGCCATTTTGTCTATTATACCACCATGGCTAGACGGATGGTTCAATTATGAGAGTTCACACCCTCATTTTGTGTTGACACACCATATATGCTGTGTCTGTTGCAGTATCCTGTGGCACATATCGCGCTAGCATGATACTCAGTTCAATTTTCATTGAACTCTTCATCTGACCATCAGAACATCTCTGTTGGTTCCATTTGCCAGTCCCTGACTACTTGCTTGGGGTACTCCTTTTCAGGAGGTACATCTTCCTCCTCTAAGTGACTTGGGTTATCTTGTGGCTCCAGGTCTTGTTACTCTGCCTCATCTTCGAGGTCTTCTTCAATAGGGGGTTTCACGCAGATGTTTTCCAGGCGTTTTCTAGGTGTTTTCCATCACGATTTCGTTCGTGAACTCGGACACGATTTCGCAGAGTTTGCGATTTCGGCGATTTCGCAAAAGCAGGTCCCCCCCTGCTTTTCAGAAATCACCATCACAAACTCCCTGGTGAACTCGTCTCTGTCCATGTTGGGCATGGTATAGTTTATGTAATTATACGTACATAGAACAATTTTCAGTCACACCACGTTCGTTGACTCATCCCTCATCACCACTTCATCCGTCCCTCCTTCATCACGGTCTCTTGAGCACCATGGCAAAGCGTGGCCGCGCCAAGCTTCCTCCAATAAGAAAATCAAGGAGTCAACCCAATGATGGTGACACAGACGAGGACGAGGTGGATGAAGAAAATCCAC
>MU134317.1:274251-415089 GCA_015039355.1 Ramaria rubella
ATGCTGGATATGCTGGATATGCTGGAGACCTCACTACTGTTGTTGTCCACTGGGATTTCAGGGTCTGAATCAAATTCAGTCATGTCCGCACGACGACATATACGGCGGAGTATACGGCGATACTGGTATGCGGCCCCCAGGAGTCGTCTACGGAGTGGGATGGTGGGCATGGTACGCAGTGCTTACATAAGTTACATGAAAGCGCTGTTCGTGATGCCACTTGGGGGGGGGTTTCACGCAGGGTACGAATTCAGTGTGATTTCAGTGTGATTTCGCTCGCAAATTTGTGTCTACACTCTGGAGTTCGCGAACGAAATCGTAACAGAAAACACCCGGAAAATGCTTGCGTGAAACCCCCTAATATGTGCACCTGCAGTGCGTGGCTTGTCCTGTAGTTTGGGGCAATTAGGTTTTATGTGGCCTCTCTGGCAACATTCATAGCAGTGTACTTCTGAGGTATGTGCATTTCCTGCAGCAGCCACGCCCTGTCTAGGGGCATTGTTTGCCACTGCTTGCATGCAGATTTCTTGCAATGTCTACTTGTACCGGGGGTGCAACTTGTGGCTTGTATGCTGGTTTATGTGGCTGCACTCTACTGGTACAAGGCTGTGCTGTTGCAGTCTGTTCAGGCTTTGACATAGCCTGATTTTTCTTCGCTGTTGTACTACCACTATTAGCAGTAGTACTCACCCACATACTGTAGTCATAATGGGACACAGACTTGATCACCCAAGCCTCATGTGACAACTCCTCTAAGGAGTGCATCTACAGGGTATATCCCTGTTTGAGAACTTTGATCCTCAAAGATATTCTTAGTGCAGCTGAGAAGTGTTTATTCATGGAGTACTTATCAGGCAGCATTACCACGCGTGCTGAGTACTTCAGAATATCACTGAGGATTTCATCCACAGTGCAACTTCCCTGCTCTAGGGAATCAAATTTGTTTGATGCTTGCTTATGTGTCAACATGTGTAAGAATCACTGCTGTAAAGCAGTGACTATGGATTCAAGAGTCCAGTCTTGGATCTCTCAATCCCAGCATTCTACAGTCTGAGTGAACCACTTGGACACCTCACCTTTGAGGCAAGTGCCTATGTATCCAATCTGAGCACTAGTCTCAGATGGGCTGAGCAGGTTATCCATGCTCAGCCATCATAGTATCCCTGCGATGAACATCTCAAACTCTTTGAGATCACCACTTCCCCCATATGGCTCAGGGTGAGGTAGTTTTATCCCTGCCTTAGCAAAGGCATATTTCTCTGCGCTCATGTGTCAATTCTCATGGAGCACATTGCGCACCATCATTGCAATACCATCTATATGATTAGGATGGTCAGCAAAGTTAGTCGGTTGACGACTAGCTTCTGTGAGTGGTACCAATTACCTCTCTGGTATGCCCTGCATGCTTGGGGCTTGCATTGGAGCATCTGCATCAGGCTCAGCTGTAGCCTGACGTGCTCCTTGTACAGCTGGAGTGACTACATGTGTGTCGCCAGCTAAATTGGCATGTGAAAGTTGTGCATACAAGTTATATCTGTTATGCACTATCCTAGCAGCATGTACTGCCTCTTCTACTTCAGGTCTTTCAACCTGAGGAAACTGTGTGGCTACCACTTGTTCCACCAGTTCTATGCTTAGCCCTAGAGCATGGCAGTGCCTCTGGCAGCCTTTCATTTGGCTTCAGCCCAACAATCTGCTTGTTCTGCAAGCACATCTTGTGTTTCCACAATGCTAATCTCAGTGATATCATCATCTGATTGAATTTGTCCAGTGACAATTTCTAAAAGGGACTGTCTGTCCTTCATTCTGTTTTGTGGTGCTTTATGTGTCACTTCTTGATCTGACCGATCATCTTTGGCCTGAGTTCATTTACGAACCTTGGGTATTTCTTCAGGAGGGTTCATTCTCCCTTGGGGTCGTTGATTGTCCTCATTGTAATTGCCATCCCTACTGGTATTATTCCTATGCTAGGCTTTTTCCCCTTTCAGCCATGTTTTTTGCTTTGCATGTAGTTCTTCTATGAGCTTTCTCAGCCATTGATTGTGTCTGATCATCATATCAGCAGCTTGATTGGCTGCTTTCACAGCTTTAGCTGCTTGTTTGCTCCTTTTGCGAGTGAATAATATGGCTTGATGGGTGTCATCCATCTCTCGCAGGATTTCCTGCATGAGTTCATCTTCAAGGAATTCTTCCTCTGTTGAATAGCCTTGGTCAGAGGCTTGTCTTTCAGGGCTTACATGCCGATTTTCAATTGTCTTACTAGGGTGGCTTGCATCACTCTGTTGCCTGGGTTGTGATCCAGGCATCCTTTGCCTAGTACTATCTTGTGTGGGTGTCATACTTGCATGTCTGGGTGTATTCACTCCTTCCTGCACAGGGCCTTGGTCCCGTGCTTGTCATGCACTGGCGCATGATGACCTGGAGGGTTGAAAACCTTCTGCTTCTATTCTATCAGATCCAGTTGCCTGGTTCTGATTGGGGCTGCCTGGTTGTGACCCAGGCACACTGGTGACTGTTGACATTGTCGATGCTTCTTTTGAAGCATCCTTCAGATCAGTGCCAGCAATCTTATTCACATTGGCTTCGCTCACCGGTTGGCTTGTCTGGCTCCTGGTTCTAACCTGGAGCTTTGACAACATCTCTGGGAGCAGTTTTTGATTCCTTGTATAGCAAACTTATAGTTTTCTTCTGTGCTCTTTAGATCTAGCTTATAGCTAGTTCTTGGGGTTCAAAAAAAGTGTAAGGGATTTACACTTAGGTGTGGTTGCCACACTTGCTCAGACAGAACTGTTCCAAATTGGTTTTATTCAAGCAATGTGTGAGGTTACAAATAAGTGGTGAAGAACTTAAGGTTCTTCCCACACTAATAACTAATACAGTTGTGGACATGTGTGTACACAATTACTGCATATACTAACTACCTTATAACATAGATACTTGTAGTAATATATATATATAAGGGAATTATAATTCCCTTACATCAAGAGTTTATTGCTGAAAAACCCTGGAGACCCTCATATCCAATAAATGCTCTGACATATTATTTAGGAGATGTTTTTTGCTGTTCTGGGTCAGTAGTTACATTACCATACATGTCAAGAAAAGTTACGTACAAAAAATTGTAAGGAAATGATTTGCCTGTTTGCAAGCATCCCCCTAGCCTAATCCCCTAGAAGCAGTGATTGCTCCAAGCCTCTCCTCCAGAGAATGAAGCTCCTCTTTATGGCTTGCACTGAGCCTAGCCTCACTGCATGGTATGCTTGTTGCTACTAAATTGCTAGAAAGAAAATGAGATGTGAGCCAAACCACATCACACAACCCAGTAGACTCAGATCTCTACAAAATATGTTTAGTTTGACATCTGGAGATGGATAATTCTATTCAGAAACCCCCAGTCACCAAAGAAACCCTGGGTTTCTCTGAAAAAGTTGACTTTCAATGACTTATCAACTTTCATGGAGCAAAACTCTGGACCAGGCAGAGCTGGTCAGTGTTGGCTGGCTTGCTCTGCTGTGGGCTGCTTCAACATTGGCTTGGCCTCCCCAGGCCCAAATATCCTCACTAAAATTCATTCAAGAGTGTGGGAAGTAAGGATCCAACATAAGAATATTATCAAGCCACTACATTTACAGTACATCCAAATTTGTGAAGTGTGAGTTGAAAAACCACATAAAAAATTCAAGCACTTGGTAACAGTGCAAGGAGCACCTATGTAATCAAATGTTGGTGTTGCTCTAATTGTCTGGTCAACATCTGGTATGCATCCACATCTCAGTAAAATAGAGTAAACATTGTTTGTTTAGAATAAACAGTTGATTTTATAGACTATTTGAATATGTATATATTCCCCTATGTGTAGCTTAGAGGTCATGGATACAGGTTACGATTCTCCAACCATGTAGCATTAGCAGAGTGTGGAATTGTTCGTATGCACCAGTACACCAAAATTTTGAAAATTTCCCATTTTCTTAGGAGGTGGCTCAGTTTTCACACGAATACAAAATCTCATCCCATGGTTTCCTTTGTTGTCCCATGGCTTCACTCTCGGCTAACTTTTTGTTAACTCTCAGCTACTCCACGTGGCAAAAAAGATGATTCCCTTATTAGGCAGTCAACTGGTTCATGGCATCGGAGGATCCATTCAAAGATTTTGTAGGATCATAAGATTCTTTTAGTTCCATTAACACTCTCTGTCATGCCCTCTGCATGTTTATTGCACAGTTATTTAATTATACATGGCATGGTTAGCATTTAAAATATGAGCTCATAGCTTTGTATTACTGAGTTCTGTGAACCATTCCGCAGCCAACCCATGACATGCTCTCACATGCAAACTTTGACTGGCAGACTCTTGTAGGCTTGTACTCAGTGTGTGTGTCATTTTTGACTGCAGCAGCAGACACCAACTTGTACAGTGAAGTCTCTAAGCAACAACTCTTGGACCAACTTGCATACACAGATAGGAACACACTAAGTCCAAGTCATATAATGAAAATATGAAGATCAGTACACCATAAACAATGTCCCATAGACTTTTGATACAGGGTATCAACTAGGATTAATGATGACACTCACCTAGAGGTACTATGCTTGGGTCTGATCGTAGGACTTGAATGGTAAGTATTTGCATGTATATAAGCAAAGACAGACTTACTATATGTCCTGTATCAAACCTGACTCTCAAAAACATAAGGATGTACATAAATGGCCACAGTCATGATTCACCATAAGGAATATCTAAAATGATTATCAAAGGTACTACCTTGTGCAATTATCCTCTGAAGAATGAGCAACTGTGTAAGTGATAAATCCTCCCCACATTGACATCCCTGATTATCCAAAAAAAAATAAACAAAACCCAAACATGCTTCTCTGCACAGCAGGAAGTGCTTAGAGAACGGCAGATCCCTCAAGTTGAGCATAGCCTGTTTGTGAGCAAGAACAAAAACTAACTTTAAACAGTGATGGTCAGCACTCATCCCCAGTGCATGTATTAATACCATCAACTCACCTATGTTCTCATTGCAGGCTGAGATGTCAACATTCAGTCTGAATGTGAGATATGGGCCATGGCAGAGTATATGTAAAAAGTAGGGTTGCAATGGGCAGAGAAAAACATATCTCTGTGCTCTTGAAGAAACCAAATTGAGCACTAATACTCAAACATATGCAATACATAGTGGCACCAACTATTTGGTGGCGCTAGATTTGCCAATCTTAGAATCCATAGTTGGACAAGTGATGTATTAGCTGTACATGATGTACAGCTAATACGTCATGACACCTCACATTTGTAGGACATGTGGGAGTACATAGATTCATATTCTAAAACATATGCAGAAGGAACGTTAAGCGAAGCTATTCAGGCCACGATTTGACGACTACTAGTCAATCGAGTCTTCATAGAACAATGACAGCATGTCAATTGTTCCACACGTCGGTACAGTTCGAGTCGTTGTCGTGGTTGTCGGGGGACGTGTGATGGTGTCATCGTCAGGACAACTTTGCCACCTTCTCCTCCCTCTATCCCTTCTCCATTCAGTGTCGACGCGCAAGACTGCTCATGTGCCGGTTGTGGTTGGCGTCAGTGGCACGAGCGAGAGCATGCGGGGGTACTTGTGCTATGGCTTGTGATCGGCAGGTGGTGGGGTCCTGCAGGGGTCCACTGGGGCTGTGGATTGTGGAGTGGAACCCCAAGCAACTGCAAGTGGTCGAGGTGAGGTGGGGCGTTGCGAGATGGTAATGTGGGAGTGGTGGCATGCACGCGTGCGTCTGGGTGTGTGTGGGGGCTGTGTGATGGCTGTGGGTACAGTCTGGGGTGTGAGGGCATGTAGGAGCGTGGGGACGAAGTGGTGAGGGCACGCAGGGGCACATACAGCCATGGACGTGTCGGTGTGGCACTGCGGCAGGCATGGGGTAGGCGGTAGAGTCCAGCTGGGGTCCACCATGGTGCTGTTAGAATGTGTGTACACCGGGCGACAAGGTGTAGTTGGGGGTGAGAATACGCATGGAGGAGTATGGTGGCGAGCACTGTGGAGTGCTGCGGGGGGTGTGGTCGCTGTGGAGCGAGGCTTGATGCGGGTGGTGGCGTTGATGTGGTGCTTGTCATGACATTCGTCTGGACCCAGTGCCCCTGCTGCTGGTGTGATCCAGCCGTTCACTGTGGCCAGTTGACGGTGCTGTGTACCTGTCGTTGAGCATATGGCTCATCGTCCGAGGGTCCCGTCTCTTCAGTGGGATGTAGAGCAGCGGCACTCTGGACTTCCCATTTGGTGGCCCTGTCTGGGTTCATCATTGAGGTTGAGGCCATAGGTGGTGGCTGTGTCTGTGTGGCGTCCACGGTTCCAGTGTGGGTCAAACCCGTCAGTGGCACACTAAACTTTTAGGTGCCTTACCTAATTTTTCCCACGTGGACTTTTCCGTTTTGACTGGCAGTTCCATCAGTTTTTAATCTCTAAGTCATTAATTTTCGAAATTTTCAAACTTCAATCAAATATATACTTACTGCAATCACTGTTTTATGTAAATATATATTTCTTCCAAGGAAGACCAGACCAGAAATTGAGTTTATTGAGAGGATAGGAAGAAGGGGGAGGAAGCAGGAGGGGGTTGGCAGCCTTCATCATAAATTAACACAATATATGTGTCTTCTAATACATATCAATGGGCATGTGGAAGGACAGTGTAAATACAAGGCAAATATTAGCATAATCTTGCAGTGTTATGTGGTATATATGCATACATGATTCTTTTACCATAACTAATTGAAAAAGAAAGGGAAAATACATGAACAGTGACATCTAAATCTGTTGTTGACTTCTCATACACCTCCTGAACATGCACCAAAATGGCTTCCTGGCTTCACTGTGACAAGCCAAAAATTACCATCAAACATGAGAATTGAATGTATGACACAAATCACATAATGAACAACACAACCATTAGACAACAACAATCTTTCTACACCTGCATCTCTTAATGCATGTAGCTAGCAGTGCTCATACCTGTAATTTCTTGAAGTGCCCTCATGTCAAACAAATCCTCATCCTCACCCATTTATTTTTTTGGCATTTATGTAATATTTAAAAAACTCTTTTGCTCTTTCACATACCTGTCAACACACAAGATCCCCAGCTGCCTGTTCTCCTCAATCTTGGCCCTTCTGTGGTCAGGAAAAATTAGTAAAAATAAAAATAAAATATTTTAAATACTGTACAAGTAATTTGGATGTGGTAAAAGTCTGTGGACCACTGAATGGCTTTCTAGAGTGTCCCGACCCAAACAAGGGATTTTCATGGTTTAAAAAATTAATAGAAATTTGTTGAGCAGTGAACTGGTATGAACCAGTTCAGAACCCAAACCAGAGAGAGAGAGATCAATTAAGGTGCTTGAAGTGCTAGGCGCTTATGGTGCACCGTTATGTAGTTACATCAGCATATGGGGAGCATATCGTAAGAAAAACAGTAGCAGATAGACTGCAAGATGCAAAGGCAAAGAAGTGCATAACAAGGAGAGTAGGTGGAGTGAAAACGAGACTCCTGCACCAAGCTATGAATTAGACAGGTGAAATAACTATGTAGGCTGCGCTGTAGGATAATAATTGTAGCTTGGACTCTCACTATGTTGCGAGAAGTGATGAGATGGGTGGTGGAGGAACATGATGGTGTAGTGGGACAGGGTTGTGTATCCATCTTGTGTCAGGTGATAATATAGGAAGCAATAGTTGGGACTACAGTCAAAAGCAGTAATAGGTGTAAGAAAAGAGGGGAACAGTGGTATTATGTATGATAAAAGCCATCTTTAGAGGCAAAGTTGTGAAGGTGGTGAGCTATGATGGATTTTCGAGTTTTGCATTCGGGAGTAGTAGTGGCATGGGGTCCTGAGCAGAGAGTACATAGATGGGTGTTACTGGGACATTTACAGTCACGAGTAGGGTGATCTTGTGAGCAGAACCTGCAGGTTGTTGTGCTTTTGCATGACCGTGTGAAGTGACCAAAGCAGTAGCAGTTGTAGTACTGCAGATGATAGCGAATGAATTCCACCGTTGTGTGGAGACATCCATTGAAAGTGATATGCTGCTTGATACAGTCATTAGTAGCATTGGAACTGGTAAGGTATAGTAGTGAGGAGGAGTGGGCCTTCTTGACAGACTGAGGTGAGTGGGAAATGAATTCCGCATGTTGAAGCATCAAAGGGTGGATGAGATGGCAGTTTTCATCCAGAAGTGTGGCAATATCATCACTGTCTCAGGATGTTTCAAATGAAGTAGGGATTCCATGAACAAGTATGGGATAAGTTTGTGGAGCGATGTGGAGGTTGCTGGATAGATTTGAAAGCCAGCAGTGGGTGGTCTTTATGAGATGGTCTTGTTCATCCTTGGCACATGTTGAAATCCATATGTTGCCACTGCAGTGTCGGCCCACCGCACGAATATGAATGGCAGAGTGCTCCTTGCATACATACCCATTAGAGTCATGGGGGTAGACTTCGGTGTTGTATGAGCATTGTGCATCTATCAGCGCTTTGTTGACTTTGGCTAGTAAGTCTGAGTCAGAGATGTCATTGAAGACTGGTATGTTTTGGTTAGATTGGGCAAAGGTAAGGTCAAATATGTTGTCGCAACATGGTTTTGGTGGTTTGGATGGTGTGGAGGGAGGCATGGTTGCATTGGCTAATACAGATACGTAAGAACAAGCTTGGTTGGACAGTGTGGCTAGACCAATATGAGCTGATATGGATTTGAGATTTTTGAAGATGTTGGAGATCCTAGAGTCAAAGTAAGACTCTTTTATATTTTCACATGCTGATGTAATTAAGTCACAGGCAGCATGTAGGGTGTTCATAGCAATTGTGCATGTTTTTGCAGTTTTGGTTTTTGGTAGAGCTATCTTATGGATGATCTCATGTAAATTTTCGAGCTTCGATGCTAAGGTATCTGTGTTAAGTGTGGAGTGGGATGATGTATCAGGTTTGGCAGGTGTTGAAAGTGCTGGTTGCAGCATGGGAGCCATCCTTCACCCAAACCAAACCGTTGTGAACTGGTTCACAACAGTCCAATTCAGGTTTGGCTCCTCAAGGTTGAACCGGACCAAACCAGACCCCAGCAACACTAGCAAATAGGAAAGAATAAACAGTGGGAACAGCATATAATAATTGAACTAAGGAATATACATGAAAATACTAGCTATTAGCTATTTAAACAGGTTGTGGTCTGTGCTCATTTGGATGAATAATTGGGGCCAAGATAATGCTGGCCTGAGTCTCTATACATGGGTAAACATATGTGATGTTCAAACACCAGTCATAAGCAAAGCAAGGCCTAGAGTGGCCCATATGCTCAGTCTGGATAGACATGTATAACCCTGCATTCATTTGGCACTTGAGATATTGATGTCTGATCATAAACAACATTGTAGAAAAGTTTCCGAAGGAGACACCCCGCCCAAAAGGGATTGAGAATGTCTGATTAGGTTGTTTGTCCATCTGAGGTTGATGTAAAGTTGGCTGATCATACTGCTTTGTTTTCATCTGTGAGGAAAATACCAAATGATGTAATAGATGTGGTAGATGAGTGAAATTCTGGGGGACAGATTCCTCCAATAGCCCACCTAAGAGCAGTGGGGGTCCATAAATATGGCAGTCACAGGTCATCTGGGGATTCACAAGTACTCATGAGTTACTTGTAAGTGATTTGAACTTGTGTGATTGTGCAACTACAAAAATTGATGTAGATAGAAATGTAGTTACA
This sequence comes from Ramaria rubella, assembly GCA_015039355.1. Lineage (NCBI taxonomy): Eukaryota > Fungi > Basidiomycota > Agaricomycetes > Gomphales > Gomphaceae > Ramaria > Ramaria rubella. The sequence goes on from MU134317.1 coordinate 284,000, forward strand.
TAAAGCATGTTAGGAAGCAAAATCACAATGGCAGTCTCTTCTCAGTTCTGCCTTCAACCTTTCTTGTTCCATAGAGTCACACTGTAGGGAGACTTTGGACTCCCAGCCAGTGCATTACACATGGGCACAGGTTGGGAGTCTAATACACATGCTGAGGACTCTAAGACATCAGGCTTGGCTGAGGCTCCTCAACCAAAGGTTTTCATTTTGTCAATGATAAGTTGCTTTCCCACATTCCCAGCTGTACCATGTGAAGTGTCTTTAAAATGCACTTGAATCAATTGTTCCTTATAGTACTCACAACAAACATTCAGAAGAATAATGAGAACTAAGCTCAGTTTCCTCCAGGGAATCGTACCTGCCATGCACAAGCATTGGCCTACACCCAGCTGGTCCCAAAAGATGCCCTAATGATGTGCCCAGGCTATCTTGGAATTCCATGCCCTGCCTTTTCCATCCCTTCCTACAGAACTCATACATGAGATCCTCAAACTCACTGCTCATAATGATCCAACTATGGCACTCAACCTCACCCATCTTTCAAATGCTATTCACAAATGGATTGTGCCAATTCCATATTGAACTGTGACAGTACACACCATGGAACATATCCTAGCTCTATATGACCTCTTCCACCTTGCTCCTGATCTTGGAACAAACATTCATTCACTTGCAGTTGAAATGACGAAATTCATAATGAAATGGTTTATTTCTGTCACATTGAACATGATTCGTGTGATATTCCTTTCATGCCCCAACATTGAACTTTCTATCAGTAAATCTTCATGGGGTCTGGAAGGTCTATTTTCCAACAAAGGGTTCTTTCCAGATGAATCCACCATCTCCTTACATGCACCATTGACAAGCATGATACTCGACAGCACCTACTACTCTATAAAAGATGCTCACTGCACACGTGCCTATCTCCATCAGCTTTTGCCAGACCATCATCTGCTGTGCTACCTCCAGTCTGCCAGATACATTATCTCCACACTTGTTCCATATTCATCAATTCTATTGTCAATATGCCATCCAGCATTGCCACCACAACATCCCATGATTCGTTTCAGATGACCACCAAGCCAGACATACACATTTGACCACACATCGAACTTCCTAATTGACTCTCTCCTCTTGATATTCATTTATCCAGTTCTCCCCCATATGTTGCATATCGTCAGTATTATCCTTTATACATTGAATCTCCTGAAGGCCCATACCGAATATTCCCCTCATATCCTCCTTATCACATTCACAACTGCATATGGGTATTTGACCCTGTCTTCCATGCTCCCTTCCATGTCATCGGTTTCGACCCAAACTACAAACCAGTGAATGGTTGGCATCATATCATACTCAGGAACTACTGGGATATCAAAGAGTTTGGTCCAGGAACAGAGATTTGCTACGGTTATGTGCCTAAGGACTTCATCAAGCAAGACTCGTCTTCATTCTCTCTCTGGAGGAGATTCGTATCCAAGTGTCGTGATTGGTTCACATGTTTCTGAATCACCATCAAGTCAAGTAACTCTCTTACTCATCCTCGGAGATATTTGACAAGCAACTGGAATCCTATTGGACGGCTATGACTCATTTTCCCCACATGACTCACTCGCTTCTTGGCTGTACTTCTATTTCCAATTGTTCCACATGGTCTATTGTCTGTGACTCACTTCTATTCTATTTCTGGCTTCTATTTCCAATTCGCTGCCACATTTCTATTCATTTCTTCGACCACCTGACTCAGTTTTCCATTTCATTACAAACCACCTTCCTGTTTTGGTTTTCTGCCTCTCACTGTTAGTCATTTCTCCTGTCTGCTGTCAACAATATTGTTGTATGACATACTTGCATCATTTGTTGTTCTGCCCATGTATTTAAGGCCTGTTTCACCTTAGTGTACCCCAATTCACCTCTTTCAGTTGGATTCACTTGTCTAAGTCTAAGTCTAAGTCTACTAATATGTCTACTACTTCTACATCTATGTCAAGGCCAGCTTTGTCAATAACATGACATTTGCTGTTGTATCTCATCTATGCTTACATCATTGTATTATGTCATCATCATTGTCACTGCTACATCATCATCTTCATCTTTGTTCTACCTTTGTTGCTGCTGATAGCAAAGCGCACTGAGCCAAACACCAGTGTTAGTAGCTGTGCAACGATGACACCGCTACCCACTGTCTTTGGGATTCATTTCCGAAAGTAAACCAACACTGTGTCCATGAGAAATTGTGTTACCCTACACTAACATCATGCAATGGAAGATGGGTGACACACCCCATCACATGCTGTTCTTCAGTGAACTCACACATCTCTTCATGGCATTTGACACGTTCTTTTTGGATGAATATTTTGCAGAGGATTCCAATTACAATGAAATATTCCTTTGCTTGACACATGTGGCACTTATGACCCATCTATTTATACCCATTATGGACAAGCTTTTCCTCTTGAGAACCCTCCAATTTATTGTATTTGTGCATATGAATGCCCAGTATGATGAATGGTATGAAAAGATGAGGAACTTAGACAAGCGAATGTTTTACATTGATTGCACAAATTTCTGCATTGTGGAGGAGGCTCTTATGCTGGTGGAGAGGGGGGGGGAGTTTTTGGGAGGGTCTTAGACAAATGTTAGGGACCAGAATTCTAGACTAGGTTGGAATTCTCCTTGACTGGAGTTTTGGATATCACAATATTCAGAAATGCCTGGAACATTGAAAGACTTGGGAAATCAGAGAACCAAGGTGGATCTACATGGGTGTTGGCTTCAACTTACAGGCTGTGCCCTCTTGGATTTCTAGTGCCCTGGTATTTTGGATTTCTTGACTGGTTGGGATTATCAGAATACTGATGGTGGGGTCTGTATAGAAGATTAGCAACAGACAGATGAGTCAAGACTTAGTGGATGAGCAGAAGAATGTGGATATTTGGAGTTTGGATTAATCAATGTGGAAACAGATGAGAAATGAATATTGAGTGAAGTATGGCTTTACAGAAAAGTGAGTATTATCACAGATAGGAATATGATGTTTGGGATCAGAGTATTTGGGATATTGATATAATGATCAGTAATATGTGTGATTAAGGTATGGGATCCAGAGGAGGTACTTAAATATACAAACCCAATATGGGTTGAGTTGATATACAAGCTAAGGAAAAAGCTTGAGTAAGGAAAAACACATTTCAAGGAATATGCGGGATTCTGAAATTGGAACAGAAGAGATAAGAGTGCATAATACGGAATTCTGAAATCAGAGTGAATATGGGAATCAAGATAAAACATAAGATCAAAAGTGAATTGTGACTAAGCATGATAGAAAAGGGCTTATCGGAATGCAGAACATAAGAATAACAGGAATCAGATCTGGGATCTAACAACAAAGGAGAATCTTTTTTCACAGAGGGAGTGGAGCTTGCCTTTTTGACATTGAGGTCAGGTCTGATAAACTGTTTCTGAAACTGATTATACATGTTCAATGCACTCATTCTCCATAATGGCTCGGTGTTGGTAGTGCCACAGACCCTTTCCTATGCGGACTTCAGATCTTTGCGGAGGTGTATTGTGAAGTTTGCAGTCACTGTCTGTATGTGTTGAAGGCCCACCAGATAACCTCACTGAAGCATAAAACAGCTTATATTATGACCTCTATCGTTTAGTCAATGAAAACTTGTGTTTTCACTTTGTACCCCTGTAACTCTGCTCATTACCTAATCACAGTGTTCCAAAATGGTACTACTCCTCGGCGACATCTATTGGCATCAGTCCGGTGATGCAGCCTTCCCATCCCAGTCCTTCGCTAAAATTTACACTTGCACGTTCGAGTTGTGACTACCAGCTGCTTCACGAAGTTCAATATCATAACTTCATTTTAATTTTAAAGGATCGGCAGTGCTGACTACCGAAAGTAGCTTGCGAAAGCTAGTCTTCCCCACGTCTTTGTGAACCTGCGCGTGTGACCATGCGTGGCAGGATTCCATTTTCACCCTTTGTTATTTTCATACCCTTGCAGCACGTCTCACAGAATTCATACAACTGCCTCAGGTCCAACCCCTTAATTGATCCATCGGTCGACCGGGAACCTCGCTATCATCATCATTCGCAAGCCTCAATGGCTGATTGAAGTAATATTTTAGAGCCTCGAGGATGAGGACTTCCACCAGCTGTTTTTTGTCCCGTTACCGATGAATATGGAGCTGCCAGCTGGCATTTAATTCTCGTAAATTTTCACAGTTCTAACAGACGGTCTCGAAGACAGCTAATTACCGTCCATTTTCGCTCCTCCGTTCAACGCCCATATTCTTGAAGGCGTAGCAGATAGGACTGGATAGGAGGAGCTTTCGTCTACTGATCGATATCTGAGCTTCTTTCCCACCATCATCACGCAATTCATCGCACCCATCACACCACTGTACCGCCTCGTGTCGCGCGGGGAACGTGAACGGCATGTCACCGAAAGCATCAGGAAGTTTACCATTGGTCCAAATTGGTCCGTCTTGAATATTTGAATGCCGGGCGCCTTCGAATTCTTCGGCACTCCCCAGCGTCGTACCTAGCTATCCGTTCCCCGTATCGTATAACCAAAGGATGGAATCATGATCATGTATGGGATACAGTGCTTGCCCAAATTTTTGCTCTCACGGGATTTCTTGTACAAGGTTCAGCTTTTCCCAAAGCATGACTTATCTCAGGCTTGAACTTGATTTGACCGGCTCTCAAATGAATTGGCGAGGCTTCGACGTACTAATTAAATATTGCTTCCTGCCCAGTTCGTTCCTGCACCAGACTACGTAATCAGGCATTCGTTCGAGGTCCCTCACGCACAATCCCTAGCTAGTCCTCATCTTTGCCATGCCCCTGAGTCCGGCCGATTCCTCCTACATGGAGCCTTTGCTAGGGGTGGATGAAGATGCCTCTGAGGAAGTCGAACGCGATGTAGAAAGTAATGTACCAGACGTCGAGCACATTAGGAGCAGCCCGACGACTCCATTGCCGAAGCTACAACTTTTTGTTTTGTTATACATGCAATTCGCGGAGCCCATGACCACGCACGTCATGGGCCCCTTCATTGTCCAGGTAAGCCTGCGCATACTGTATCCATTGCTTTGTTGATCTTACTTCTCCCAGTTAGTTCTAGAAACGGGAATTACCAACGGTGACGTAACGAAGGTTGGATATTATACAGGCATAATAGTGAGCATTGTCCTATACTTTGATGACAATGGCAAGTATCCTATATCTTTCTGAAGGACTCGCTGTTCTACTTGGCGGAGGCGCTTACGATCCTGCAATGGGGTCGACTTTCCGATCGCATTGGCCGCAGGCCTGTGTTATTGATTGGCTTGTTTGGTCTCAGCCTGTCGATGTTCCTCTTTGGTCTAGCGCACGCATTTTGGCTCGTCGTGGCTTCGCGTGCCATTGGTGGCCTACTCAATGGTAATATAGGGGTGATCAAATCCACGATAGGAGAGTTGACAGATGATACGAACGTGGCGCAAGCGTTTGCTATGCTACCCATCACATTTGCGTTAGGCAACACGCTGGCGTAGGTCATTCACTGTGAATTCGCGATGCGATCGAACATCATTATAGGCCCCTTATTGGCGGCTCGCTGCAACATCCATACGAACAACTTGGTGGTGTCTTTCTTACGGAGTTTTGGCATGCAAATCCCTACTTCCTCCCATGTGTGACAGTGGCGTTGGTATCCATCTCGGCCTTCCTTGCGTGTGTTTTTCTTCTAAGAGAAGTAATGTGAATATACCCGAATAAGCTTTCCGCTTGCTGATGAGCGAACTGCAGACTGCCCCCTGCAGGATCAAAGGTTCATCGACGAAGGACCCTCTATACTTGCCAATTGAAACTGATACAAGCCATGCGACATCATCGGAAGTGCCAATGATAATCACAGAGCATACCCCACTGCTTTCTCTAAAGGAATCAGAATCGGGGCCGCCCTTGCGCTCTCTGTTGACCCCGCGCGTCCTCCTCGTAATAATTAATTATTCTATTCTGGGCGTCATAGAAGTCGCATTTGCCATCCTACAGCCACTCGTCCTCAGCACACCCATTCAACACGGCGGTCTCGGGATGTCGCCTTCTACCATCGGCGTCTGCATGGCGACTTTTGGCATTACAAATGGCGCTGTTTCGGCCCTTTTCTTTGCGCCATTTGCCCGCGCGTTTGGGATCAAGACGGTCACCACCGCAGGCGCAGCAGCATATTTTGGATGCTATGCTTTGTTTCCCCTCATGAACGCGCTCGCCAAAATCGAAGAAAAGGTGACCAGCCTGGTATGGATTGTATTGTTTGCACAGCTCTCGCTGGCAACACTGCCGCCCATGGCATTCGGTTTGTCAACTTCTAGCTTATATGTCCTTCTTATCCACCTTTTTTCTCCTATCTGCAGGCTCGATCTTCATATACCTTACGCACGCGGCGCCGAGTCGATCAGCACTTGGTGCTACAAACGGGCTCGCACAAACCATTACTTCAATCATGCGCTCTTTTGGCCCTGCCGGTGCAACGGCGCTATTCGCATTGTCCATCAAACGCAACCTGCTAGGAGGGAACCTAGTATACATAGTGTTGTGTCTTCTGGCAATCTTCGCGGTGATGCTTACTCGCCTCTTTCCTGCTAAACCGTGGGATAGAATTAACGACTAATCGGGACATTTACCATTTCGACAAACCCGATCAGAGTGTGTCACACCGTTGTTGACGAAATCGATTAGTAATGCTAATATTTGAATAGAGACCTCATCAAACATTTATTTTGAGCAGAGTTTAAAAGTAACATTCTCCGTTGCTTTTAGTTACATCGCAGACAAGTAGTATACATTGTGGAACTAGATGCTTTGAATGCAGCTGTGATCCTAGGGCCAGTGAGCAGTTTACGCGCATACATGTGCACCGCCTAAATCCGAATGAATTATCTGAGCGAGATCATGTCCGGGTCTATGTGAACCTATGACGTATGCACACGTTTTCCAGAAGAAATAACACGAGCAGGCTGGTACTGCAGTAGTGATCCTCGTTTTTTTTTCGCTTCAGTTTACTGACTTGGGGCTTGTACAATTATATAAAAATTTTCATTGTATCCGTCTCCCTGAGGTGTGTTCTTCAGGCTATGTGCAGGATCTAGATCAACACTGCCCGCCATCCGCGCTCTGACCTGGACGCCCTAAAACAGGAGAAGAAGTAACCCCTGTCAGGCACTTGGACTCGTAGTATCCCTCCGTATGGGCAAACCTACATTACATCGAATCTATCGATGGACGCCAATTCTCCTATTCGTTTTGGTTCACGAGCGGATGGCCGTCGGAAAATGCCGCCAGAACATCATTGAAATTTAAGCTCAGAAACACCGGTTTGTCTACCGATTGTCTACCCGATGCACCTCGCCCACAGAGGCAAGCGGGATCCGAGTCCAGCAGGCACCCTCGATTAACAGCCTAATCGCCGGCGTTATTCGTGATTACATGTAATTCCCAACCAGCTTCCCAAAAGGCCGTTTTGTCTGCAACTGGATAGTAGCGAAGGAGATATTACCTCACGCGGACGCGGCATCTCCTTCTCGCGCATGCGGCATAACATGAGAATAGCAATAGCCATCCACGCTATTTTATTTTACGCAAATTTTACCCACGGACTGGGGCGGGACTGGCGGGACGGCATTGACAATCGTACGTACAAATATGATTACCGCGGTATCCGCATTTGACCGAGAGCAACCGTCAAATTAGGTTCCGTTGCTTCTTGTGGACACCCCCTGTCCACGATGTCTGTTTTTGACTCATCTCCTCCCCCTGGTGCTCCTTGGGGGCTGAGTGTCGCCAATATAAGCCGTGGGTGTAACTTGGATATACCCCTCTCGAACCTCTCCGCCATGGCCCCAACCGATTATTCAGCACATAAACCTCTGCTGGCCACAGATGATGAAGAAATGTCTGTCGATACTGTAACACCCTCCGAAGATCTCGAGGAAATCACGAACAGCAAAGTGGACCGGCGAACTCCGTTGCCTAAGCTGCAGCTCTTTGTACTATTATACATGCAACTGGCGGAGCCGATGACAACGCATGTTATGGGCCCATTCATCGTACAAGTACGTCTTTTCCTCTTGTGGATGGACTATAATCATATACATCCACACAGTTAATCATGGAGACCGGAATCACGAACGGAGATGTTACTAAAGTTGGTTATTACACTGGCATGGTGGTGAGCAATTATTGTGCTCATGACGGATAGCCTCTTTATCTTCATCCTGAAGGATTCGTTGTTCTACTTAGCAGAGGCGACCACTATTCTACAATGGGGGCGACTTTCTGATCACATTGGCCGTCGGCCCGTTCTATTGATCGGCCTATTTGGCCTCAGCTTGTCCATGTTTCTACTCGGTCTCGCGCAAACATTTTGGCTTGTGGTGATTGCACGTGCAATGGGGGGTTTCCTCAATGGGAACATCGGGGTAACTAAATCCATGATGGGTGAAATGACGGACGATACCAACGTGGCACAAGCTTTTGCTATGTTGCCTATTACTTTCTCCATCGGAAATACGCTCGCGTAAGCCGCCGACTGTTCCTCCTTCCCACTCATGTCATTGAGTGCGACGGCAGGCCCCTAATTGGCGGTTCGTTGCAACACCCTTACGAACGGTTTGGAGGAGTTTTTGAAGCAGAGTTCTGGCGAGAAAATCCTTATTTTCTTCCATGCGTGACGGCCTCAGCTTTTTCTATCTCGGCGTTCTTGGTGGGTTTCTGGCTATTACAAGAGGTGAGATCGGTTTCATCATATGCAGTTTTCGCCCCCTAACAAGTGAATTGTAGACTGCGCCATGTAAAACCTGGCGCCTTGTATCAAAGGACCAGAAAAATGTGCCATACATACGCCTACAAGGGACTGACACACAATCTTCTGCAACCCTCGATGTACCAACGCCTATGACAGAACGATCCCTCATTTTCCCCACACCCACATCCATGCGTCCTCCCCGCCTGCGTTCACTCTTGACCCCTCGCGTTCTAGTCGTGATACTCAACTACTCCATTTTGGGTAGTGTAGAAGTGGCGTTCGGCACACTTCAACCGCTCGTTCTTAGTACGCCTATCGAACATGGCGGTCTAGGGATGAAGCCCTCTGTTATTGGCGTGTGCATGGCAGGGTTTGGCATCACCAAAGGCACTATTTCAGCCTTATTCTTTGCGCCATTGATCCGAAGGTTCGGGACCAAGACGGTGGCCACCACTTGTGCAGCAGCTTATCTTGGATGTTACGGCTTGTTTCCCGTCATGAACGCACTAGCCCGGATAGAGGGGCGACTTACGCCTTTAGTATGGTCGGTGCTTATTTTACAGCTCACAATGGCGACATTACCACCCATGGGGTTTAGTAAGTCCTATTCCTTTGTACTCCCGACCTTCTTGTGTATTAATATATTTTTTTGCTGCAGGTGCTATCTTCATATACCTCACTCATGCAGCTCCAACGCGCTCAGCGCTCGGGTCTACGAACGGTTTGGCGCAGACAATAACCTCGATCATGCGTTCCTTTGGCCCTGCTACTGCAACCGGCCTCTTCGCACTGTCTCTCAAGTATAACCTACTTGGAGGAAATCTGGTCTATATTATGTTTTGCTTCTTTACGATTATTGCCATCATGGCCACACGCTTGTTTCCTGCCAAGCCATGGGAGAGAACAAATGACTAATGGAGGATTTCATCACTAGGAGGATATGGGACTCTTCAGTATGACTTATCGTGTTTAGAGTAGAGCAGTTAGAGCTTTAGGGCAAAGCTCAAATTGATACCATTGACAGGCTCAACCGAATATATTCAAGAATTACTATTTATTGATTCAAAATACCATTTTCGAATTTGCTCCTCAGCCGTTAGGAGGTATCTAAGTAATTTAAATCCATCGAACGGCTACCTCATATCCGTGTGTAAGCATTCAACTTTCAAGGGGCTTTCTGAGTTGATTGTCAATGGACACGAGGACGCCACAACTTCCTTTATTCAGATCACCGTACCACGGACCTCGGTTGCATTAGGACTATGTATGTAGCATGAAGTTCGCGTAGAGGGAATATTTCATTGACCACCAAGTTGCACTCCATGCCTCGATGTCTTATGTAACAGTGCAATTACATAAATCGGATGGGATATAAGTAGGGCCTAATTCATCCCGTGAGAAACAATCAACCAAGGCCAAACCTTCGTTTGTGGTACATACTGCGATCGCTACAAGCCAACTCCCGAGACACAACGCATGTCTGAAGTCCACAAGGCGGATTTGATGACCTATTTTGTTCGATATCGACGCAGTCTACCTCCAAATATTGATTCCTTTTAAATTGTAAATCTTCAACCTCCTGATTTTTTGCCTCATTTGGTGACGTCTGATCGCGGCTATCGCTTGATTCTACTGCGGTAGGCCTAGGTATCTGTGTTCATCAGTGTTAGTGCGTAACGTATAGGGTACTTCCGGACGTGAGTAGAATATCTTGTAGTATTTCAGTTCACAATTTTCACCCAAGTCATCCACCTTGACAAACCTCTTTCCTCTTTCGATAGTCAGAAGCGCAAATGGATAATTGAGTACTTAACACGAGGTGATGCGTCTGGAACCCATTCTATATATCTACATATGGATAACGTTCTTCATTGACCTGGGGCGCAATTCTTAAAAGTTTTCGGACCGTCAATAGCGATTCATAGACAAATTTAATTGTCTCTAAAGAGTCTTATCAAATTTTGAGAATGGTATACCAATCCCTGAGTCTAAAAAATACAGCTCCGTGTAACATAATCAAAAGTAAAAATATAGTAATGAAACAGAAATATAAAGGTCAACGTGAAACTCAATTCGCTCGGCAGAAGTCGAGTCTGCAGTCCGTGTCATCTTCACCTTCCTAGTACTTCTCACCTCTGTGGCCTCGACTGTACCGCCCACACACCCCAAGGGCTCCGGCGCAGAAGGCGAGAAGAAGGGCCACGAGAGCGCCGAGTGTGAGCCAGTTCGCATTACCGTATTGTGCGGTTGTATCCAAAGGTAAGTCACCTGATGATCCTGCAGAGCGGATGCGATCGCGAGCAATACCCCAAAGCACCTGTAAAGACATGAGTGTCAGAACTCGTGACGATGAGGCATTTTGGAAACAAGTAAGGAAGATACGTACCATGTCGATGACCCACGCGATTATTGTGACGAGTGTCGCGAGAGTAGCAGATATCGTCATAAATATTGTGCCTACACGTGAATAGGCTGCACCGCATAGGCCGAAGAGAACCGCAATCGCTGCAAGGCCTGCGGCTAAGAGAAGAGGTGAAAGTCAGGATCCATGCGAATTATACATAATGGATGGGTGATTCGCACCAATGGGGTGAAGAATTAGTACAAATGTTAGATTGTGTATTACTCCATTGTCGAAATTGGTATCACTGTCACCGACATGTTTAGCGGGTAATACCTGTAATCTACTAGACTAAACTTACGGCAGACCCAAAACAGATGGGTTGAAGAAATAGCCAACGCTCCGCCCTGAACCTGTGTATCCAAATACCCCGAAGTGTATTGTGTGGCCTCCAGTAGTGACATCCAGGAAGGAGATGCTTTCCCAAGTGGGGGAGGATACCTTCGGAGCGTGAAAGCATTGTGAGAACATTCAACCCTGAAGATGTTAAAGCTCACGTACAGATACCTACAATTACAAAATAAATAAAAATCTGCGGGGAAATTTAAAAAAAAATAGTACGCACAAAGACGAGGAGCACCATCGCCGCAAAGCAGAAAAACAATCCTGGAACTGCAGGAGAGGCCATCGTAGCGATTGTGTTCTTAGGTTTATGTAAGTCGTTAATTTTGATAGGATGAGGATGAAAGATAGAGGTCGTGGGGCGTGCGCATGAACCCTCCAAACTTCTGCGCCTGAGCTTTTGTAGAGAAGAATAGGTGAGGATGACGCTGCTGCGGAGCTTAATATTGTTTCGGATATGATATCCGATCAGCCGCTCCAGGGGGCACGTGACTTCTTCTGTGCAAATGCTGTGGGGCATAAGGTCTAATAACGCTATACTGACGTAGTGTCCCAACACTTTTTCCTTCATAAGTTAGTCCAGTGCATCATATTTTTTGTTTGGGAGAAATTAGCAGGATCTTTCAACCAATATTCATCAAACTAGATGCCCTCGTGAGTAATGTCATCATGAGCTCTATCTCCCATCCTCGTGTCTAATTTTATATTTTATTACGTCAAGGGAAATGCTCTGCTGATCGGTGGGGGACATGAACAATTGCTGCGCATTGAACTCTCTTGCTTAGGATGTCAGCAGCAGAAGATCTGCACTGACAAGCTGATGCAGTGGCATCGCAAATCCACTGTGAAGCGATAGCTTATAGGAGAAAGAAACCTCGGGTGACAAAACAAATCATAATCCTAGATAGTCCTACAGGAGTGAACCTCTATAGAGTGCCTAACATCTGTCCCTCCACAGGGATGGCTCTCAACCACCACTTTCAATGCATGCTAAGCCAAATCCATGGATTATTTGTGCCAATACCCACAGGTATTTGGATTTCCAAATATTCTACCTGTATTCACATAGCCATCCAGAGCACATGTATACCTACTGGTAAAATATAAACAATTATTATTAAATTTGTAGCTATTTAGTCTACTTCAATGAGAGTGCACTAGTGAATTATGTAGGTATCTTTCAATGCTGTGATGGCTGTGGCTCTCTCAGTAGACCCATATATGCAACAAACTATTAGATATATCCCTGCAAGTTGTCCCTGTACATGGCACATCTAATGCTGTCCAAAAGTCCTGCCAAAGGTGATCCAGGACCTGGACTTGTAGTTCATCCCCCTTTCAACACCCTGACCTGGGACTGTTGAGACTTGTGCACCCATGTGACTTGGAACCATGGGTTTAAACCTGCTGTACACATCACACACCAGTTGTCTAGGAAAATCCATTCCTACAGCATATATGCAGATACTTCCTCAATACCAAGATTACTACCTGTCTCCTGTGTTTCAGCATCATTGTAATTTCTACAGGTTAAGTCTCATTGCCTCTCGCTAGTTGATCTAAGTTACATTGCATTGTGTAGACTCACTCATGATGTTGATTCAAGTACATGAGGTCACAGACTCTCACAATCAAAACACTCACTACTGAGATCTATTTTGGGGTAATGAGGGGACATCATGTTACAGATCAGGTTCAGACATAAATCAGATTTGGTCAGAACTCTCCTTGACCAGGGTCAGAGTGTCACAATATTTGGAAATGCATGGAATATTGGAAGACTTGGCAATCAGAGATCCGAAGCTGATCTACACAGGCATCAGCTTCAACTTATGGGTTGCACCCTCTTGGATTTCTAGTGCCCTGGTATTTCGGATTTCTCGACCAGATGGAATTATTGGGGATATTGATGATCAGGTCTGTATAGAAGAAGATTAGTAACAAATGGATGAATCAAGATTTAGCAGATGAGCAGGATAATTTGGATATTCAGAGTTTGGAAAATCAATGCAGGAATGGATGAGGAGTAACAATAACTGAATGTCACAAGTGGGGTTTAGCTTTTATGGAAAAGCAAGTATAAGCAAAGGGCAGATTTTTAGAGAATTGGAAGATGTTGGGATCGGAATATTCGGGATATCGATATAATGATCAATGGTATAAGAGCAGATACGTTTGAACAATATACGAAGTAAGATATAGAGGAGGTACTAATATATAGACTTTAATACAGATAGAAATTGATAGAGGTTTGTAAGTGGATATACAAGCTAAGGAAGAAGCTTGAGTAAGGAAAAGTGTATTTAAAGGAATATGCAGAATTCCAAAATTGGAAATGAAAGAGATAAGGGTGCGTGATATGGAGTTCTGGAAATCGGAGCAAACATGGAAATTGAGATAGAATGTACAGGGATAAGATCGAGATGGATGGTGACTAAGAATGATGGAATGGGGGTATATCAGAAATAAGCAGAACAAGGGGCTTATCAGAAAAGTGGAAATGTCAGAATGACAGAAGTTGGATCTGGGATCTAACAGTATCTCACTTTTATGGCCAAGCCCTCAAGGCTGATTGTACCATTGAATATTGTGGGAAGTTTGGGCATCAGTTATCTATAAAGGCTGAGATCTCTGATCAGATATAAATAGGGAAAGTGGCTGAGGAAGCACAGAAAACACTTTTGAACTTGAACCACCACCACCACCACCACCAAACTAAAAAATGGTGTCATGCTCACAGTCCCCTTCACCCCTCCATCTGTCATTGTGGTCAGCTCCAACAAGAAAATCGTCACAGAGATGGAGGAATTGGAGTGGAAGAAAAAGGAATTGGAGGAGAGGTTGTGGAAAAAGATGAAGGTGAAGCAGGAGAAGTGAGAGAAAGAGGTGGCAGAAAAGCAGCAGAAGGAATGAAGACAGAAGGAATAAGATGATCAGAAAGGAAGGAGCAAGAGGACAAAGATCAGCGAAAACAAGAAGAAGTGGATTGGAAAAATGTTAGGGACACATGCCAGATTCGACATTGGCTGTTAGGATTTGCCAGATTCGATGTCGGGATTGGATTTGGTTGGAACTCTCTGTGACCAAGATCGGTAGTCGCAATATTCGGAAATTTGCGGTGACAAGCATGATACTTGACAGCGCCTACTACACTACAAAAGACGCTCACTACACACGCGCCTATCATTATCAGCTTTCGCCAGACCATCATCTGCTGTGCTACCTCCAGTCCACCAGACACATCATCTCCACATTCATTCTATTTTTCATCAATTCTATTTTCGATATGCCATCCAGCATTGCCGCCGCCACATCCCATGTTTTGTTTCAGATGACCGCCAAGCCAGACATACACGTTGGACCATGCATCAAACTTCCCAGTCGACGTTCTCCCCTTGATGTTCATTTATCCAATCCTCCTCCACATGTCGCACATTGTCGGTACTATCGTCTCTATATCGAATCTCCTGAAGGTCCATTCCGAGTATTTCCCTCATATCCTCCTTATCACATTCACGATTGGATATGGGTATTCGATCAAACCTTCCATGCTCCCTTCTACGTCATCGGTTTTGACCCAAACTTCGAACCAGTGAATGGTTGGCATCGTATCGTCCTCAGGAATAACTGGAACATCAAAGAGCACGGACCAGGAACAGAGACTTGCTACGGTTATGTGCCTAAGGACTTCATCAAGCAAGACTCGTCTTCATGCCCTCTCTGGAGGAAATTTGTATCCAAGTGTCGTGATTGGTTCACATGTTTCTGAGTCGTCATCAAGCCACATGACTCACTTACTCATCTTCGGAGATATTGGACAAGCAACTGGAATCCTATTGGACGGCTATGACTCATTTTCTTCACATGACTCACTCGCTTCTTGGCTGTACTTCTATTTCCAATTGTTCCACATGGTCTATTGTCTGTGACTCACTTCTATTCTATTTCTGGCTTCTATTTCAAATTCACTGCCACATTTCCCTTCATTTCTTCGACCACCTGACTCATTTCTCCATTCTATTACAAACCACCTTCCTATTTTGGTTTTCTGCCTCTCGCCGTTAGTCATTTCTCCTGTCTGCTGTCAACAACATCGTTGTATGGCATACTCACATCATTTGTTGTTCTGCTCATGTATATAAGGCCTGTTTCGCCTTAGTGTACCCCAATTCACCTCTTTCAGTTGGATTCACTCGTCTAAGTCTAAGTCTAAGTCTACCACTACGTCTACTACTACATCTACATCAAGGCCAGCTTTGTCAATCACATGACACTTGCTGTTGTATCTCATCCACACTTATGACAGTGTATTACATCATCATCATCATCATCACTGCTACGTCTTCATTTTCATCTTTGTTCTACCTTTGTTGCTGCTGATAGCGAAGCGCACTGAGCTGAACACCAGTGTAAGTAGCCGTGCAACAACGACACCACTACCCACTGTCTTTTGGATCCATTTCCGAAAGTAAACCGACAGCAGAATACTGGATGACTTGGAAGTCGGAGATCCAAAAACTGATCTATATGGGCATTGGCTTCAACTTATGGGTTGCGCCCTCTTGGATTTCTAGTACCCTGGTATTTTGGACTGAAGACCGGAAAGTGTTATCGGGGTTCCGATTGGTCAGGTATATTCGGAGGTCAGTGCCAATGATGTGTTGAGACTTATCGGAGATGAGTGGGGGTTTCAGGTATTTGGGAATGGAATAGTCAATGCGGATGGAAAGAATCGTGACTAAGAATAATAAATGGGGACATGTTGCAAATCAGCAGAAAAGGGCTTATCGGAATATGTGAAATGTCAGAATAACACGAGTCGGATCTGGGATCTAACAAAAAAGCAAAAGGAGGATGTGGATCAGCAAAAAGCGGAGTCCACATGGAGCATCTGGGAGGAGTTGAAACAAGAGGAGGCTTGTTTGAAAAAGGCTTCAGTAAGTTGGATTTTGTTGGTTTCTTGTTGATTTTTCTGACAGAAAATCAGGTTAGCCAGAAAGGTGACTGGGATTGGAAAACCAAGAGGCAGCATGATCACTCGTCGGAAAACATTGGTGGACAAAAAAGGTGGTTCAATGATGCCTGGTTGGACATTGAAGAGTTCGACAAATGCTGCGTTAGACTCACAGAATCCTCTGCATCAACAAGGACTGGAAAAGCAGAAAGTTGCGAAAGTGGGCCTGCATCCAACATGGGCTGGATGACAAGAAGTGCATAGGACTGGGCAATTTGAACTTCGCTGTGGAAATGGTGGGGAAGGCAACTCTGCTGGTGCAGGATGGGGTGCATCTGGGGAACATGGAGGCCAGGCCGGGGCCAGCAATGAAAAAACATTGGTTGGAAAGGACCATCGGGGATGTTGCAGAGGGAAGTGGAGTGGGTCATCAGGATGTCATTGGGAAAAGGCAAAGGGAAAGAGCGGGTGTCAGACAATGACCAGGCAGATGGATGGTTGGAGGAGGTGGCTTGTGGAGGAAATCTGCAGGCTCTGGAAAACAATCCACAACCTTGTGAAATGGCTGAGGTATAATGTCACGGGGATGGCAAGTCTCAACAACTCGCTGAAGACTTCATACAAGATTTCAGAAATCAATTTCAAGTTCCAGAAAAAGCAGTGGGAAAGATTCAATGAAACATTTGTGCAGCAACTGATTCAGTATTCTGTATCTCCATTTCCAACCTCAGAACTCCACATATTCCTTTAAACATGCTTTCCTACTCAAGCTTTTCCTTAGCTTGTATATTGATTGTATACTGACTTTCCCTATCAATTATTCTCTATGTCGTATAATGCTTCAAGTGTATGTATACAATTGATCATTATCTTGACATCTCAATCAAATATTTCTGATGACTCTACTTCCGGCTTTCTGAAAATCCCACTCCTTGATCATTTCTGCTTTCACACAAAGCATCATCTTTATCAATATTCATTTATCCTTACACCCTTTTCACCCCCACATTGATTATTCCACATCCTAAATTGTCTGTATTCTTCTGCTTCCTCAGTTAAGTCTCAACTCGTCTGTCATGCCACTGATCTCTGCATAGATCTGACAAACCAACAGTCTGAATTCCAACCTGTCAAGAGATCTGAAATACCAGGGCACTATTGTCATGAAGATGAGGACGAGCTTACTTACCATCCCAATTGATTTATTGTGTCACGTTATTTCTAAGATACACATACTGAGTTAGAATTAGTAAATAAGCTTAGTCAGAACAATATTATAAATACTGACTCATACACTGGTACCACCATTGTGCTCAGAATAACTTCAACAAATCATGAAGACGATTTGCTCAAGTACCATTGCATCAAACAATTTTATCAAGTTATGGGCCCCGCGCATCAAACTGCGCTCAAAGAACAAAAACTCGCTACTCAGTGAAGAACATCGCAAACCCACATCCTGTTGCTCCAACCCACCATGCTGTCCAGTTACTACAAAACGACAAAGGCAATACTCACTGGCCCCGAAAACTTCCAATTATGGATGCTACGTCTGCCAGGAGCATTAGCGAAGGAGAAAGTACTAGGTGTAGTCACAGGAACAGACCTACCATCCACAACTACGACACCTGAAACCAGCACACCACTGCAACTGGTGATCACGAGCCAAAACATACAGGACGACTGGCAAACCTGTGACTACAAAGCACGAGGCATAATCATGGACTGGATCGACGATCGGCTTGTGCTATGCCTCGAATCTGAAGGACTGGCACCACTAGCCCCAGCTACTACATCAAGGAAGATGTCTGAAAAGCTTGTGGAAATCCACTGTGAAGTCAATGTCAGCATCAATGCCTTCTACAATTTCATTGAACTCATAGGACTTCGATGGGACGGCACGTCTAGCGTAGAGGAACATGTATCACATGTTTCAACTATAAACTCAAAGTTGACGTTGCTCAAAAAGCCCATCAATGATTTTTTCCTTGCCATGCTTCTTCTCCAGTCGATTCCTGTGACACCGAACTGGGAAACATTCAAGTCCTCAGTATTAAACTCACTTCCATCCGGCACTGACTTATCATTTTTGGCTCTTGAGAGTCGCATCATCGCAGAAGCGTTACACCAAAAGAGCTCAATCTAGAATGCTACAGCCTCTGAGTCAGCTCTCAAGGCATCTAAAAACAAAAGGCAGTTGAAATCTCAAAAAAAGAAGAACTGTGAATTGCATGGCACTGGCAATCACTCAACCAAAGGAGTGTTTTATCCTCAAGCAGAAGAGTGAGAGGGAAACGAAGGAAAAAGAGAAAAAAAAAAAGAAAAAGGGATAATTCATTTGCAGAAGCATCTGGAGTAGGAACCATATGGCTTGAAAGCGTGTCTTCGGGAAACAAAAGGAAAATCACATTAATGGATGTCCTCCATGTTCCTGTTTTCTCACTCACACTTATATCAGTGTATCACCTTACAAAGGCAAACTACACATCAATATGAGGCAAACAATCATGTCAAAATTGTGGAGTCTTCGAGTAAAAAAATCAGAATGCTAGGAAACCACAAGAACGGGTTATACCACCTAAATGTGAAGCCGATTGTACCCACAGATCAAGCCAATGTTGCTGTTGACATCAATGTTCTGCATCAACGAATGGGACATGTGAACCATACTCGACTAAAACAAATGGTCGCACATGGCCAACTCAAAGACATCTCGAATATCACTGGAAAACCCAAACTGTGTGAGCCATGTGCTTTGGGAAAGATGAAGAAGTTACCATTCAAAACGGGAGATCGACAAAGGGCAATGCGACCTTTACAGATCATCCATTTGGACGTTGGCGGACCGGTTACCCCTGCATCCATAAGTGGAAGGAGGTACTGGATAATGTTCATAGATGATTACAGCTGTTTCTCTTGGGTGTATTTCTTGAAACACAAAAGTGAAGCCTTCACCACATTCTGCAGATGGAAGCAAGATGTCAAAACATTCTTTAAGGAAGAGATCGGGTGAATAAATGTTACCAAAAACTGGATATCATTCATGCGGACAGACAATGGAGGAGAGTATACTTCAAACACGTTCGAAAAAGGCCTTGAAGGAGAAAGGGATCATACATGAGACAACAGCGGCTGACACACCCGAGCAGAACGGACTGGCAGAACACATGAATCAAATGATATGCAACAACACCGTAGCGATGCTCATTGATGCAAACCTTTCAAAAGGTTTCTGGGCTGAAGTTGTGTCCACTGCTACCTGGCTAGATGCCAGGACTCCATCCACAGGCCTGAAAGGGAAAACACCCTACAAAAAACTATTCAAACGGCGTGTGGATGCCTCTTACTTCCAACCGTTTGGTTGCAAGGCTTATGCGCTGATACCGAAAGACAAACATAATGGAAAGTTTGCACCAAAGGCATGCCGCTGTATCATGTTGGGATATGAACATGGAAAAAAGGCTTACCGCCTTATGGACCTCGACAATCACCAAATGTTTCCAGCTGTCATGTCAAATTTGACGAAGATGATGAGTCCTGGCCTAAAACACCAACAATTGCCAATGATGAGTCAGCAATGATACAAAAACAATGGGAAGATATCCTGCATAGAACTAATGGACCTCTCCAAGCCATCCCAGAAACCACAATCTCCGATGATCATGATGAGGATGACCAGGTTTCAATAACTGGGGAAGCAGTGGGAGCCACAGGTGTAGGAGTGCATGATGAAGTCAATAAACCTCTCCGATCTCAGTTGACTTCAACCACATCAACGGCTCGTGCAGCTAAGCTTTTAAAGGATATTCTTCCAATACACAAGAAACGTCAACATCAAATTGGAAGTCTAGAACCGGTGAATGAACAGCCGAAATCTGATAATACAAGACTGCAGTGAAAACAAAGTCACCCCGATAGGAACTGAGACTTTGACAGAACTAGAGATGCTGAGATTCAAAGATCAGACGAGAGGAAAGAAAAATGTGCAAAACTCAATGCAAACCTGGAAGCTGGTGCTCAAAAATTACACCAAACGCTATATGACATCCAAGAACGTGCTGATAGAACAGGGCTCAAGGATGAGAACGGCAATGGAAGCTCAGGCGATGAAATGGATGACATTCACTTCGCTGGAATTACAGGCTCAGGGCCAAACACTAAGGTTGCGCCAGCAACCTTAAAGGAGGCACTTGCTGGAAAAGACGCAAACCATTGGCGAAGTGCTCTCCAAGAAGAACTTAAAAGTCTCATCAAAAACAATGTATATGAAATCGTACCTATTCCAAAAGGAGTAAAGCCCATCACTTCAAAAACAGTCCTACACATCAAACTCAATGGAAACAGTGACATAGGATGTTTCAAAGTCCATGTTGTCGCCCGTGGATTCACACAAGTCGAAGGCAAGGACTACAAAGAAGTATTTGCTCCAGTTGTGAATCTAGAGTCAATCCACATTATCTTAGCCTTAACAGCAAAGTATGACCTAGAATTCGATCAAATGGATGTATCCACCGCATTCCTCAATGGTGAACTCAATGAGGAACTCCACATGCTTGCTCCTGAAGGAGCACCTATACCCGATCGCTATTGTTGGCATCTGCACTGCTCAATTTATGGCCTAAAACAAGCCGGTAGGACCTGGAACCACAACTTAGATCAACGATTACGAGAGGAAGGATTCTGCTGTCTGGATGCAGAGACTTGCCTTTATGTCATCCATCGAGAAAGAGGCGAACTATGCTTCCTTGTGGTCTATGTCGACGATTTGCTGTTAGCAGCTACGTCTCGAGCATTCATGAATGAAACCAAGAAGAACCTTGCCAATATGTTCAAAATGCGTGATCTTGGACCGGCCTCTTTCATTCTAGGCATACAGATTAAACGTGACCAATGAAACTGTAAAATCGCACTATCTCAAGAATCCTATGTAAAAACCATGCTTGAATGATGCAGCATGATAGACAGTAACCCAGTCAAAACTCCCATGGTACATAATCACAAACTTACCACTGAAGATCCTGTGGACAATAGCATCAAATTCGAAATGACCATCAAAGACAAAACGGTCTTGTATGCTAGCGTCATAGGATCGCTGATGTATGCCGCCCTTGGAATGTGTCCTGACATAGCTTATGCAGTTGGTGTCTTAGGATGTTTTGCTGCAAGCCCAAAGACGTGTCACTGGGAAGCCACAAAGAGAGTTCTATGCTACCTAAAAGGGACATCCAATATGGAACTTTGCTTTGATGGAAATGACATTGCTGTGGATGCAGACTGGAGTGGGGATCCTGAAACATCGTGTTCGACTTCAGGATACGTCTTCATAGCGAACCGAGGAGCGATAGGCTGGTTGAGTAAGCGCCAATCGCTCGTTGCATTATCATCCACGGAATCCGAATACATCGGCCTTTCAAATGCTGGGCAACACCTTGCATGGCTTAGAACATTTTTCAAAGATATAGAGCATAGGCAGAAAGAACCGAGTGTCTTGCTGTGTGATAATCAGGTGGCCATAATCCTTTCCAAAGAACCTCAGTTCCAAGCCTGCACAAAGCACATCCAGTGAAAATACCATTTTGTCCGCAATAATCTCGTGTCTACCAGGGAAGCCATAGTACGTTACATTCAAACGGACGACATGGTAGCAGATATACTTACCAAGGCACTCACACGGGAGAAACACTGGAAGTTCGTAGAACAAATGGGATTGAGGTTACGCTCGAGTGGGAGTGTCAAGAATGAATGAAGATGAGGACGAGCTTACTTACCATCCCAATTGATTTGTTGTGTCGTGTTATTTCTAAGATACACATACTGAGTTAGAATTAGTAAATAAGCTTAGTCAGAACAATATTATAAATACCGACTCATACACTGATACCACCATTGTGCTCAGAATAACTTCAACAAATCACGAAGACGATTTGCTCAAGTACCATTGCATCAAACAATTTTATCAACTAGAAATCCAAGAGGGCACAAACCATAAGTTGAAGCCAATGCCCATGTCATCTTGCCTCTAGCCTGGTCAGTACTCCAAGTTCTCTGACATCTCTGGACTCTCTGAGTATTCTGATATCTGATAATTCTTTGTAAGGATTTTTACACTTGGTTGTGTTTACCACATGTGCTCAGTCAGAACCGGTCCAAATCGGTTCTATTCAAGCATTGTGTGGTGGTTACAGCTAAGTGGTTCTAAGCCTAAGGTTGTTCCCATGCTACAACTGTTACAGTTAGACACATATGTACACAACTATAGCATAGGCATAGCCTATGCTTCTATAGTACTTATTATATACTTGTATATACTACTATCAATGATATATATATCTTAAGGGAATTATAATTCCCTTACACCCTCCCCCTCAGGCCAAAACCACAGGGAGGCCAACAATGTCTTAGACATCATGATAAATGGATATTTTATCTGTTACCGGCAGTGGGAGATGGAGGATTCATCTCCACATCTAGAGGATTTCCATCCTCATATATTTCAGAGGTATCAACCCTGAGGTCTTCACCCAATCAGGCTAGTACACGTACTAGCAGCCATGAAGCTACTCCCAATAGATGGAGCAGCTGTGGTGCCTGTAGGTGCCGCATCGGTGACTATATCACTATAGTCGATATGTGCATGTAGCGGCATGGAGGAGGTATTCCCCTCAGTGGCTTTACCTTTCCCTTTTGGGTCAGGTATGGTGGCAAGGTTGAACACCTTGCATTCTGCAGAATGTTGTTGTGCCAACTGTGCTTCTTTGCTATGGCACAGTTTGGAACTCACCCTCTCATAGTAGGGTTCGAGCAAGTCAGTGGCGCAGACAGGGTCGACTCCCCCATGGCGGCCCAGCCGCAATGCGATATCTTTCTCACTAGTGGATTGAGCATCGCCACTCCAGCCAAACTTTGTTGATGCAGAGGATCTGAGCTCCCCGTTCCCTTGTGGCATGCACCACTGAGCTCCCACGAGGCTTTCCCATTTCCCCTTCTGAGAAAATATGGCCTCTAGAATTGTCTTGAAGACAATGCTGTCTGTCTGGGGTGTGATCTTGTTGATCCATACCCAGACATCGACATTGCTCAGATTTAGTGACACATCCGTTTCTTCTCTGATTGCTGCAGGGAGTCCTTCTGGATTTCAAATCCAGAGCATTAATGCTGACTTCAAGTCAGCAGGAGTGTCAAGGTGGATGGCAAAGCATTCCATCCAGGTGTTTTCCTTGTGGCTCTTTTTGATGCGAGCCACAGCCCTCTTTTGAGTGAGAGTACACTCAGGATATGGGATTAACACTCCTGTTTTGTACTTGTTCAATAGCAGAGGGCTATTGATATCACATGTGTCGTACCACATGCCTCTAGTGCGTGTGTGGGGTGTAGGTGCCTTACTGAGTGGATGGGGAATCATCCCCATCTGTGTGTATGGCAGATCACCCATGGTGGGAGCAATCTTGTCTTGTAGCTTGTGCTTTTTAAGCACACACTTGGATGGCTCCTTTGAAGGAGTCATGCCGGCGACATTACCATTGTTGTCTGTGGATGTGTCGTCCCACAGTTTGAATGGCAGTACCTTATAAAGTACTGGTGCACCTGTTGGCAGGTCAATGGTGTATGCGTGACCTGACAGGGGCGGGGTCATCCCTGGCTTGTTAACAGGCCAGATTGGGATGTCTGTCCCCGTTATGAGGTGCACCTGTGGGGTGAACTGGGAGGTGGTGATTGAGACGGCTCACCACTGTCTCCTTGCCGCTGTATGTCTACAGCCAGCTGAGACAAAGTAGACAGCTGTATCACCGTCTGGGGAAGGGTCTGAGGACCCTTCTTGTGCAGCTCAGTTAGCTGCATGGCCTGTTCTTCAAGCATCTAAATGAGATTCACAATCGCGTATTTTCTCTTGGGCCACGTCTAATTTGCAGTGCATGTCATCATACCATTTTTCACAGTATGTGAGCTTTTCCTTCAGCTTGTCTATCTCCTCATTGAAGCGGCATGCAAGATCAGGGTATGCCTCGTAGACGGAATCCCATACTTCATCTTTGCTGAAGTTAATCTCGCCAGCCTGCATGGTGGCAAGTATGTTACCTGGGCCTTGCATGGCCCACAGTCACGTTGATGCGACAATATGACAGCATGTGGCAGACTGTGTATCCCCCACTCAGTTTTGCGCCAATATTCAGTGAGTAATCAGGCAATGCCTGATAAGGGTTCGCTAGCCTGCTTTTCAGCAGGCTCATTATTTGCATCGCTCATGTGAATGTCAGGATTTATACCACTCATGTCCCACTGTGGTAGTGGGATGGTGATGAAAAGTAGTGCCTGCGGTGTTACTCTTTTTTGGCCGCAGGTGGGACTTGAATTGAGTCACGTGACCAGATGCGCTATATGCGTCTGGGTAACTCGCAAGGTCTTTTACACCTCGCAGTTCGAGATATTCATCTAGAGCTTCTAGCTCCTTGCATTCAGCAAGGGGCTCCCACGTTACATCTCCCAGAGTCCAACAAACTTGGAACTCTATTTCTTTATCATTTGTCCATCTATGGGTGAGTATTTCATCGACGAACCACTCTTGCTTGTCAGTTTGTCCGAAGTCATATAATGATGTTGTGTCTCACTTGGGGAGCAACTCATTGTTGTTTGCTGTATACGGCCATATTAATGCCATATGAAATGTAGAAGTAATTCTATGTGCACTAAGCTCGGGCAGTAACTCGAGCTTTATGTTAGACATCTCCTTATGTATGTCTGTTACTTTGTATGGCCCAATGAACTTGGGCATAAGCTTCCTCACCCTCCCTTTGGGCAAGGATAAGTTCTTAGTTGATAGATAAACTAAGTCTCCAGGCGCATATATGCCGCCTGCTCTTCGCTTTTGGTTAGCATAGTGTGTCTGCGACACATGACTTTCAATGATTCTGTCATGCACTTCCATTAGGTTCCACAGTGCTTGCTGTGTGAATTGCTTAACACCCCTATAGGTGGTGTTAAATTCTAATGTCTGTCCAATTCTGGGCATATATCCACCATTCAATTCGAACAGTGTGAATGTAAGAATGTAGATTCTTACAGTAGCATATATGTTACTATTTAGGACATATAAGTCACCAGAGTGACTTATGGGGTTTGTATTATATAAGCCGCCCACAAGGGGCGCCTGTAGATAGTGGACAACTATACAGTTGTCCACAAGTAGATTACATAAGACATACTTTTTACTTGTAAACCACACCGTCGCAGACACCAATACATTTATTGGCTCAGTCTGTTTGTGTGAAACAATAAAGTTCTTACACTTTTTGACTGACAATACTGCAGCACTGCGATAAAGAAAAGATCAACCGATCTTTGTTACCCAGAAACCGATGAGTTTAACACTCACCCGAATCTTTGGAAACAGTGAACAGACGTTTACTGTTCATTCTTCTAAATTCAAGAGAAGAACACCACAGTGTGGCTGATAGATTGTAGATCTATGGCGTCAATAAGGAATCAAAGCCAAATGTCCAGATCCAGAGAGGATCCATATACGTCTGGAGCCGCAACCAAGGGCCCAGACAGGAGAACTGAGTCTGCCCACGATGTGGACAGGCGAACGGGAACACCGATGAGGGTAACTAGTCCTTGTAATACTACAACGCCTGTAGTTTCCGACTCTAGGAGTTGAAAGCAACTATTGGTGGATCCAAGAAGATCCGCACCGGAGGAATCAGAAACAGACGAGAGATTGTGCCTTAAGAGAAAGAAGAGAACTTCGACTAAGTCGAAGTTACAATCATCTCTCGATGAGTCGAGAGAGCTGCCGACGAGTAACACGGACAACTAGCCAGGGTTGCGAATGTCACAGCTCCTGCATGTCCAAGAACATCGCAGATCGCGAAGTTCACCGTCCCAAACAGGGACGATAGAGCAGGGGTCGGCGCGCCAGGATGAAGAAACCCGGCAATACAAACATACAACTGGACATATTGCCCGGATGATTACGGCCCTCAAAGAGAGCCGTAAAAATGTAGGCACTACATGGGAAGTGAGCCAACAAGTGGCTGAGGCAGCTCGTGCAGCAGATGAAGCCGCAAACCAACTCCAAGCATTAGGAGATGGTATGGAACTGTTAATACAGTCCTTGGAGGAGGAAGTACAGGGACCTTTGCGAGGAAAGGCCCCCAAGCATGGCAACAATCCCAATAGGGATCGTGAAGTAGACTGTGAGGCAGAAAAGGCTCGCAGGAAGCGAGACAGACAGAGGATGCCACCTCCATCTGGGCCGAGCACTAGGATTGGTCCTCGAGAACCTAGTGTCACGATAGAGCAAGACAGCGTCAGTATGTGCCAGCATACTGAGGAAGAGACAGATCATGAGCTAGAGGCTCGTGATAGAGAAAATATCCACAAAGGAATTCACAGATCAAAAAAAACTTATAATGAGCAAGAAGTGCTCAAAGCAGTGACCCAACAGTCACTGCAGGAGATGATGAAGTCTGACACCGATAGCGTCAATACCAAGACTAGCATTCATGTTAGTCTTGAACGCGAGTTCGATCACTGGGATAGAATTGAACAAAAAGCAGTGTGACGGAAGCACCATGCACTAGAGGTCTGTGCTAAACATGCGGATAAATTAGTCGAAGACCCATATACTGTGGGGATTGAAGGCGAGGCCTTCGATAAACTGATCGAGTCTGCGAGAGTAGCTCGATCCGTCCTCAGTAGCAGCTATAGACTGAGGGATGTGTTTCTAATGGCTGACAAACTTTGACCGTTGTATCAGATCGACAAAGACATCATCGATCCACCAGTGCAGCAGGATGTGAATACTCACATCCCCCAGCCACACAGGCAAATACAAGTGATACCATGTGCGGTATCACTGGCGGTCACAGATCCTGAATGAAGGATTCAGGAGGCAGGAGGAAATATGTCTGCATATGTAGATGGAATCGCAAAGATGGTGCGAGCTGCCCTTGAGAAACACAAGGACAGCAAGCCAGACAAGTCCGTGCTTGCCAAAGCCAGAGTAAAACTCCCTCACCCAGCAGAATATGCTGGGAAAGTGGATCTCGAAGAATTAGAGAACTTTGTCTCAGGGATCCTGAGATGGTTAGGCATGAATAGTCTATTGGGACCATCCAGCACGGAACTCCAATTAAATTATTTAGGCACGCGCCTCAAGGGCAAAGCATTGGAGTGGTACGCTCGAAATATCGAGCGTCATGATCGAGTCGTGGTCGACTGGACCCTGGAAAGTGCAATTGCTGGGCTACAACAGTGATTCCTTCACGCACTCATGCACATGCATGCATAAAATAAGTTCGATATGATTGTGCAAGGGACCAGAACCATTCAGGAATTACTGAACGATATTACGAAGTATGCTGCGCAGATGATACATCTTGCCAGATGAGTATACGATCCGCAAACAGTTCGTAGCAGCACTTAGAGAAGCACTGCGTCATGAAGTCTTAAAATTAGGCTATACGACAGAATTCAGTGCAATAACTGAATTATATGAAGCCGCAAAGGCGGTAGAGGATGCGTCTCGATATGACATTGGGTCGCGAAGAACGGAATCTAGCAGTGCGCATGTGCCACAGGCAAAGCCAATGTCGACAATTAGTCGAAATCAGGCTGAGCCGAGCTCACCCCAAGCTCCCAACACAGGAAGCCGTCCTACTGCGAAGCAAATGATATATCGTCCACCTAACGCTCGACCTCAAGCCTAAACGAGGCTGAGTATACCCCAAGCAGGGGTACAGACTACGCAAAGAGCTGGAGCTATCATTGCTTCACGTCCTTTGCAAAAACCTTATGGAGATTCAGGGGGTCAGGGACGTAGCACAGAGATAACATGCTACGAGTGTGGACAGTTTGGGCATATCAAGCTGAATTGCCCGCAATGGAAGAACAAACCGCGCATAGCAGGTGCACGGTTGGAAGAAGTGGTTGACAGGGAGTGCTCAAGAAAGGGAGGAGGAGCCACCAAGTGGTGAACTAGATGAGCGAAAGGACATCCAAGACAAACATGAGAGTGAAATCGGCGAACTAGTCGCTGATTACCAGTCAGAAATTATGTCCTATCAATGGGATAATGACGATGATACGAGAACGCAAAGCTCATATCAAGCGGACGGAGTACATCCGCTAGAAGGATCGTATGAAGAAAGGCAGTGCATATATGTGGCGCAGACACCAACTATCACAATCAGTGATGGTTTAAGCCGAAACAATGACTTCTGTACACACGCGGGAGTCATAGACAGGACAATTGAGCCCGTCTATGATCATCAGTTCAGACCATGTGATAAGACGCGCCCCAAACGGGTGCGTATAGACAACCAAACAATCTCTGGGTATTGGGAGATTGGTGGAGTCAGAGCCCACTGTCTATTACACAGCAGGTGCGAGGGAGTTATGCTCTCTCCAGATTTTATACAAGCTGTAGGCATTAAGACATTCAAAATCAAATGTCCAATTGGTCTACAGTTAGCGTGTGTTGGCACTAAGTTGACCATCAACTATGGAACGCACACCAACATTCATTTTGGTGAGCGTAATATCGAGGAATACTTCGATATAGCGAAGATAGATTATTACGACGCAATACTAGGAACACCATTCCTACGTAACTTAGGGATATCCCTCAACTTTAGAAGTGAGGGATGCATCTGCATGGGAAAGGAAGTAATTACGAACCATGCAAATGCCTGGGAAGAACAGCTGGACATTAAAAACCCAGCTGAACATAAGACTTGAATCGTGAGTCTTAAGCCCAACCCACAAACCATGACTTGCAAGTGGCTCTTCATTATATGTGGAGCCACCAACGAGCTCGCCAGATGGGAGGCAAGACAAAGGAAAACGGAAGGAAAACCAGAAAAACATTGACGTTGGTCCAATCGACCAATGTACTGATGAAATTGCCAAAGGAGGTGCTGGCACCAAACAACCGTTATTGACGGCTGAGGACTTTGCCAAACTCAGGGAAAGATGGGAGCTAGAGTATGCAGACCTCTTTGGAGGTGTGCCGTTAGAAGTTCCTCCATGGAGGGAGATTAACCACGAAATTAAGTTCATGGATGAAACCAAACAGTTTCATTATCGACTACCAAAATTCCCGGAAGCACTTCGAAATGAACTGATCGACAAAGTCGACCGGTATACCACCGCTGGTTGGTGGGTAGCAGCGTCAGTACATTCTGCAGCACCAGTGCTATGCATTCCGAAGAAAAATGGAAAGCTTAGAAAAGTGATAGACTTACGTCTATGCAATGACAACATGGTGAAGGACATTATGCCCTTCCCAGACCAGGACACGATTCGGCATGACGTAGCTCATGCTATGTATTGATCCAAGCTTGACATGTCCGATGCGTATGAACAAATACGCGTAGTGGAGGAGGAAGTCAACAAGACGGCCTTTGCGACCATATTCGGCACATTCAAAAGCCAGGTTATGCAGATTGGCGACTGTAATGCGCCATCTACATTTCAACATCTCATGACGTTGATTTTTAGTAACCAAATTGGTCAATCAGTCCACGTGTACTTGGACAATATATTTATCTATTTGAGCTCTATAGAAGAGCATAAAAAACACCTTCAACAGGTGTTTGATATGTTACGTGAGGCACATTTGTTTCTCAGCAGAAATCGATCCAAGATCGATTTGTATTCACCTTGTATGGAGTGCCTTGGTCACAGAATAGATGACAAGGGCATACATGCTGATGCAGATAAAATGGAGAAGATTTGAGGTTGGAGAAGACCTCGAACATTTAACAAAGTCCAATGATTTCTAGGACTCGTGCAATATCTGGCACCATATATGCCAGATTTGACAGCGTATACAACTCCCTTATCAGGAAGTGCGCGCAATAACAGGACGTTTCAATGGACACCCTTGATGGATAAGTGCTTTGAATCCATAAAAGCACTAGCATGTAAGGCTCTGATTCTGAAGCCGATAAATCATGCTAGCTCAGAACCCATTTGGGTTGTGACCGACAGTTCCAAATATGGAGTCGGGGCAGTTTACAGACAAGGTCCGGACTGGACGACTTGTCGTCCAGCAGGATTTCTATCAAAGAAGTTCAGTCCCACACAACAGCATTACAAAACGCATGAGCACAAGACAATTGCTATCCTTGAAGCACTTATGAGGTGGGAGGATAAGCTGCTAGGTCACCAGTTCACACTGGTGACGGAGAACAAAGGTCTCGAATACTTTGAGACGCAACAGCATCTGTCTGACAGACAGGTGCGCTGGTGGGAATTTCTCTCCAGATTCAACTATACCACGGTACATGTACCAGGGGTGGAGAACAGGGTAGCCGACTGTCTGTCGTGCTACTACGAGAATGACAAGCAGGGTGAACATCACCCAGCAGAAGAATACGTCGACGCAGATGCACGGCTAGACACAGAATGAGAATTTCTGCCAACGGATAGATTCGTAGAAATATGAATGGCCGCAGCGCGATGGTCACAACGATTACAAGATGCGACAGAGCAGCGTGTGATAGACGCGTAGCAGATGAAGCAAGCAGGGGAAGAACCTCCCACATAAGTGGAAGGTAATGAGGAGGATGTACTAGCTACAATGTCGGGTGCAGACTCAGAGAGTCTACACTCACGTGTAGAACGTGAGTTTGACCTAAAACAAGCTGTAGCCAATGGCTATGGAACAGATCCAATACTCAAGAAAGTGTTGGCAAATCCTGAGGCTCACCCTCGATTTGGGGTGAGAAACGGACTGATTTGGACAAAGAACCAGTTCAAGAAAGATGTAGTGTGTCTTCCCCAGGAAGTTTTTTCCAAGGGGAGGAGAATGGTCGAGATAATCATCAATCATGCACATAGAGTAGTTGGCCACTTTGGGCAATTCAAAACCGACAAGTACATCAGGTGATCGTACTGGTGGTCGAGAATGGCAGCCGACATAGAGTCATTCTGTGGATCCTGTGCAGCCTGTCAGGCTGCAAAGAAGGACAGTAGTTGATGAGCAGGGTTATTGCATACTCTGCCAATACCTGATAGACCATGGCAGTCTATTTGAATGGACTTTGTTGGTCCATTGCTGGAATCAAAGGGTCATGATTGACAGACTCATGTCTATGGTGCATTTAGTTCCAACTACGACAAGAGTGACTGCGCGACAAGTCGCGTGGTTATACCTCAAAGAGGTAGTATGCTTGCATGGAGTACCTGACATAATAATATCGGATCATGACTCCAAATTCACCTCCATAGTCTGGAGGGAATTGCAGCGTATAATGGGCACGAAGCTGCTCATGCGCACAGCATTCCACCCGCAGACGATGGAGCAACAGAATGAGCAAATTGTTCGGTAGGGCAAATACTCTGCATGGTAGTGCAGAGTGATCAGAAGGATTGGGCCGAGAAATGCCCAATGGTAGAGTTCGCACTGAGCAGCTCAGTCAGTGTGACCACAGGATATGCACCGTTCGAATTGAACAGCGGATATTTGCCCCGAATCGGGCAGGTGCTATCAGTGGATACTACATTTAGAGGAGTGTGGCAGTTCGCACAACAAGTGTTGTGGAACTTGATTGATGCTCACGAGGCAATCATCGCGAGCCGAGTACAGCAGACAGACACTGCTAATACCAGACGCCATCAAGGAATGACATACGAAGTTGGACAGCTAGTATATCTGTCTACAAAGAACCTGTCCTTACCTAAAGGACAGGCAAAGAAATTGGTCCCCAATTATATTGGGCCATACTCAGTTATAGAAGTGGACAATTCCAGTTCTACAGTGAAACTTGAGTTACCCCCAGAGCTCATGGCTCGGAGGATACTACCAAAGTTCCATGTGAGTCTAATTAGACCGCATATACCCAATGACGACGAATGATTTCCTCATTGTGACGTAAATTATATGTATCACTTTGGGAAAGAAGACGAACCAGAATGGTTCGTAGATGAGATTCTGGCTCATCGCTGGGCTAGTAACTCCAAGCTGGAGTTACAAGTAAGATGGACATTGGGAGATGTCACCTGGGAACCACTCTCTGCATGCAGAGAGTTAGAAGCGCTAGATGCCTATCTAGAACTAAGGGGAGTTAGGAAGCCGCTAGAGCTTCCTAGTCATGCCTCATAAGGCATGAGAAAGATGACGCTTGAGTCCTTAATAAAAAGGACTCGACATGAACATGATTCGTGTTGACGATTAGCGTGACGCAACGATGTCACATGACACATTGGGTGCCCTCACTCTGATGTTAAGCAACGATTTTATTGCCGCTTCAAGGTCTTCTTGCCACCCACTACCACACTCGCACCAGTGCGAGTGTCAAACGAGTGCTATCCATGGACGCTGAAGCGTCCCAAACACACCACTCAGCAGAGGCACTCCCTAGTGCCTCTGAGCAATTCGCAATGCTCCAAAAGGAGCAACGCTGGACTGTGCATGGCGTCAAGGATGCCATCGCCATTGTCCACTGCGACTCCTGTCTGGAGTGCAACACATATGCGCAGCATTTGCTGCAAGCCACAAAACTGTGGCTCATCGACCCCCGAATGCACAACATCGAACACGCATTAAAAGTGGCCTGGCCACCTTTGCTTGCCAAGATGGTGCGTCCTTTTATTAAGGATGCGGTAGCCTCCTATAAGGAGGATATACGCGAGCTCAACTCAGAGCTCAACACGCTTTGCACCGCCCTTGATAAAGAGAGGCGAATTAATCGCAAAATGGCGGATAAAATATCCGCCATGAAGCCGGCGCAGTCAGCACCAACTATTATTGATCTGACCTCGTTGCCAGATTCGATGACAGACTCAGTGAGTCCATCTACAACCACTACTGGAGCCTCACCGGGAGGACCCACTCGATCTGGTGACAAGCATGATACTCGACAGCGCCTACTACACTACAAAAGATGCTCACTGCACACGCGCCTATCATCATCAGCTTTCGCCAGACCATCATCTGCTGTGCTACCTCCAGTCCGCCAGACACATCATCTCCACACTCATTCTATTTTTCATCAATTCTATTTTCAATATGCCATCCAGCATTGCGGCACCACGTCCATGATTCGTTTCAGATGACCGCCAAGCCAGACATACACGTTGGACCACACGTTGAACTTCCTAGTCGGTGTTCTCCCCTTGATGTTCATTTGTCCAGTCCTCCTCCACAAGTTGCACATCATCGGTACTATCCCCTATATGTCGAATCTCCTGAAGGCCCATACCGAATATTCCCCTCATATCCTCCTTATCACATTCACGATTGCGTATGGGTATTCGATCAAACCTTCCATGCTCCCTTCTACGTCATCGGTTTTGACCCAAACTTCGAACCAGTGAATGGTTGGCATCGTATCGTCCTCAGGAATAACTGGTACATCAAAGAGCACGGACCAGGAACAGAGATTTGCTACGGTTATGTGCCTAAGGACTTCGTCAAGAAGGGCTCGTCTTCGTTCCCTCTCTGGAGGAAATTTGTATCCAAGTGTCGTGATTGGTTCACATGTTTCTGAGTCGTCATCAAGTCACATGACTCACTTACTCATCTTCGGAGATATTTGACAAGCAACTGGAATCCTATTGGACGGCTATGACTCAGTTTTCATCACCTGACTCACTCGCTTCTTGGCTGTACTTCTATTTCCAATTGTTCCACATGGTCTATTGTCTATGACTCACTTCTATTCTATTTCTGGCTTCTATTTCAAATTCGCTGCCATATTTCCCTTCATTTCTTCGACCACCTGACTCATTTTTCCATTTCCTTACAAACCACCTTCCTATTTTGGTTTTCTGCCTCTCACCGTTAGTCATTTCTCCTGTCTGCTGTCGACGACATCGTTGTATGGCATACTCGCATCGTTTGTTGTTCTGCTCATGTATATAAGGCCTGTTTCGCCTTAGTGTACCCCAATTCACCTCTTTCAGTTGGATTCACCCGTCTAAGTCTAAGTCTAAGTCTACTGCTACGTCTACTACTACTACGTCTACATCAAGGCCAGCTTTGTCAATCACGTGACATTTGCTGTTGTATCTCGTCTACGCTTACGTCAATGTATTACATCATCATCTTAGTCACTGCTACGTCCTCATCTTCGTCTTTGTTCTACCTTTGTTGCTGCTGATAGCAAAGTGCACTGAGCCGAACACCAGTGTAAGTAGCCGTGCAACGACGACACCGGTCGCAAGACCGCATCCAAACAGCGAACACTGGCGGCGCCTTACCCAGCGTCGCTGCATGCTTGCATTGCCCCCGCCATAGGCGACCCGCCTGCAACGCAGACGGGATTTTTACCCCACCCTTTGGGCAAGGCACCACACCCCACTGTGGTGCACACCAGTTGTCAAACCCACTGAGTGGTTCGACGAATGCCAGCTCAACGACCCAAAATTTGTTGAGCAGCTCACGCTTGCACATGCGACATTTGCCCTGTCATGCAGCACCGTGCAGCGCGCTATCATTAAGCGTGCTGATGGCGAACAGCGACTCACTACTCGAATGCCAGCGTTCGAGATCGCGCATGATACACCTCCCAATCTCAGGGATGCGTTGCACATGATCAAGTACTCCCCGGAGGGAGTATCACCTGCCATTTGCGGGAATGGCGACAACACCCTCCAACTGGAGGATGTTGATGTATGGGTATGGCTTAAACTATTAAGCCAAAGAAAGACAGCCTGTGTAAGGGGAACCCCTCATACTGCTCCTTTTTATTCTCCTTCTCCTATTCTCCTTCTCCTATTCTCCTCTCTTATTCATGTTCACCCCTTCTATCCCCATCTCCCTTTTATCTCTCTTTTCTTCCTGTTTGTTTCTATCTAATATTCCCCTTTCCTTCCCCCCCCTCCTCCTTCCTACTCACTTCTACAACTGGCACTTCTATTCGCGATTTAAGCGCCCAGTGATGTCTGCAAGTTGGAACCTACCTGGGCTACGTCATAGGTCACGTGACTTCCGTTTTAAGCGCCCAGAACGTTCAGTCAGTTCGGAGACTTTCCTTAATTAGTAGTCACCTCGGCAGTGGGAGTCCTTAGGCTTTTCTCTTTGGATTCCCATCTGCCAGGTATGTATCCTTGCCTGTAGCCTTCCTTGAACTTATATACTTTGGATTCCCATCTGCCAGGCTCTAGTGTGATATTCCACTAGCCCCAGAGGTTGCCCTTATAGCCTGGTCTTTCTTCAAAAGCTAACGGAGCTGTTCACAGTCCATGGCCAGTGGACCGATCTTGCTGGCTCAATCTGGTGGCAAGATCTATCAGTGCTGCTATCCACTGGCATCTATAAGGCGTTCGAGTGGAAGCGCCCCCACGAGAGTACAACTCTCAAGGAACAAGCCCAATGGCTAGGAAACTATGCAGGTGTAGATCCCAGTAGAGCTCACGTCAATATTGAGCCCTACTTTTGCTGTAAGCAGAGCAAGGTCTGCTACAATGAGACCGCGCAGAGAGTCCTTGACGCTCGCGAAGGCCAGACATTCACCGGCCTTCATATACCCATGTCCCCTCGCCCCCCAGGCTTCTGGGGAGCGCCGTTGACTTCAGACGACGACTCGTCATTGGACGGATGCAGTGGGGGGCC
Source organism: Ramaria rubella (assembly GCA_015039355.1). Classification (NCBI taxonomy): domain Eukaryota; kingdom Fungi; phylum Basidiomycota; class Agaricomycetes; order Gomphales; family Gomphaceae; genus Ramaria; species Ramaria rubella. The sequence continues at coordinate 320,064 of MU134317.1, forward strand.
TCCCTGCTCAAAGGCATGTATGTATGTGCCGACGACGGAACCATCTGCCCCGTCTGCCACTCACCCTGCATCCACTACTACAGCAGATGACACTACCATGGAGGTCGACCCAGCCAACTCCCTTTACTACGACAATACCATCAAAGTAGCCGCGCAGTCGTCCTTGACTGTGCTCGCACCTATATATGCTGATCCACCATCAGCATAACGTGTCCCAAACCTGCCTCAGGTTTGGTCTGTGGGGAGGGTGTAAGAATGTAGATTCTTACAGTAGCATATATGCTACTAGTTAGGACATATAAGTCACCAGAGTGACCTATGGGGTTGTATTATATAAGCCACCCACAAGGGGCGCCTGTAGATAGTGGACAACTATACAGTTGTCCACAAGTAGATTAGATAAGCAGATAATTTTTACTTGTAACCACACCATTCGCAGACACCAATCAATTATTGGCTCAGTCTGTTTGTGTGACACAATTAAGATTCTTACAATTCACCCCCACCCCCACACACATATGCGCCCCCATGCCCCATGCGACATCAATGGCCACCATGTAGCCCTCACACAAGTCTGGAACAGCGTGAAAATGTTGCCACCACTGTGGCGTGGCTGTCACGCAATACCCCACCCCACTGCTACCACAGGCAGCCAGCCCAGCCCCCACACCATAATCCACAGCCCCAATGGATGACAGTGGAACACCACTGCCCACCGCACACACCTTGGAGTGTCGGGCACATGCATGCATGGCCCCATGGCCGACCAGATCCCAGGACACCTGCATGTGTGCCCTCACCAATGCAGCCACACCAAGAGCAGGGCACACAGGTACCACAGAGCCCCAGGGCATGTATGGATAGGTGCACCTAGGCTGATGCCATGCCCGCATTGGTGGATTTGCACTCACACCCCCACTCCTGCTGCCCATGCCATAAGGCATGACACGAGTGCGGATGACCTGCAGGTATTTCACAGGTTCAGCCATGGGAAACCCACAGGTTTTGCATCCACAGATCCGGGTATTCATTTCCCACAGATGAGTACCAGGTGTGGGTATGACCCTGTGAGCTCACAGGTATATTCACAGGTATCCATTGGGTATCCGTGAATATTTACTGATATATTATCTATGCCCAGTGAATTATAGTAGTCAGATCAGCCGAATGCAGTGTCACGTGGCCTTGACGCCAATGTGCAATCCTTGACGATACGCTTGTCCATGAGAAAATACCTTGGTGGCAAGTTGTTGCACTGTCTTGTTCTTATTTATCTCACTGCTTTCTATGCATCCGGGAGTGAACATGGCAAGATTATGATGGACTGGGCCAATTGAGCAGATGACCACTCAATTTTCTTCAAGCAGCAATCTTTCATTGAATGAAGATTGGCATGCTGGTATGAATAATATCTTCTATGACTCTATGTATGAGCTCACGTGAAATTCATAGCGGTTTATCATCCTTCAGATGTCCCATTACAGATTCTGGCTGGTCTTGGGATTGGTGAGCCCAGATAGCTGTTCAAATTGTTTGTTGAATTAACCCATTACTCCTATTAGGAAAGACCATAGTGTTAACTGCCTGTGTACTATACCTTGTGTATGAAAAGGGCATTCCTCCAACACAAATATCCAGGAACATCCCACACACATTGAACTCCAAGGTCAGTCATATTTAGCACTCATTGCCAGTTGCATCTGGATTGTCTCTCTGTTTGCCATGGACACCGATGTATGTCACACACATTATTAGCTACTTGCATACACAACCAGCTGCTCAGGCCATCCAGTTCAAAGTTGATCAGAGCTTTCTGGAAAAGGAAAAGGAATCGATGATGTCGACACCCTCTCCCTCACCTTCACCTGTGAAACCTGCCAAGGCTGAGCCATTGACACCACAGATTGTCAAGGCCAAGCATATTGCACCCTTGCTAAAGGGCACTAATGGCTACACCAATGGAAACACCCTGCAACCACCATTGCCGACACGAACACCTTCCAATCTACCTTTGCCATCCATCTCCTGCCCCTGCGACACCCATGCTCAACGCACAAATGAGAAAGCAGCAGAAAACCCAAAGTTTGCTGTGGCATTCCAGCATCAATGAGATCGTGAGCCAAGCTAATATGCTTGCTAGAGAACAAGGATGGCCACCTGCTCAGGCTCTTGTTTTTGACCTGGTAAGCACACCCATTCTCAGCACCACCATGCGCTCCACCCTCAACCACGTCCTCCTGACCTAGCCTGAACCATGCAGACTAGTTGTCTCATCGAACTCTGACCACTGGGCTACTAGTGGATCTGAGCTCAGACTCTAACTCTGCATGGCATCCATGGCATCCATGAACAGTCACAAACCTTGCACTGACATCTCACTGAGGTTGTATGTTTGCGTGCACAAGAGTATGGACAAACAGTATGCATTTCATCATGGGCCAAAGGTGTGTTTCTATAATGGTATTTTGCTGTGAACGACAAATGCAAACACCACCCAAGGTTGATATTGCGGTATTCAGTGGTCATCTTGAAATTCTCAGCACTCCAGAGGAGATTTCAACCTTTGCCAACCATATCAGCACCTCTGGCACATTCACCAAGAGAGGAGAACCACTACCAGACCCCACAGCAATTGAATGAAGCACTTGAGGTTCTGGGTGCAGGAGAGGTGACCAAAGGCTAGCAAGGCTGATATTATATGACCGGAGCTTTGTGTATCTCCTTCCTTCCAAGTTCAAATTGCAATTGCGACGACAACAGTGATCTGCGGTGAAGTTACACTGTGTATGACATTAGCTTAATAAAAAACCGTTGCATTATATATCACTATCACAATATTTTAATAATTGAACTTGAACATGTGCATTCTCAAATTCTCAAATTTGACTGCTTTGACAGGTTTACCCATGGGTACCTGCAATCTGCACCCACAGATCCAGATATATGGAGCCCAGATGTGGCCCCAGATGCAAGTAGAGGTTTCAGAAATTGAAATACCTGCAGGTCAGATGCAGATGAATCCACGGATTCACTCATGTCATGCCTTACCATGCCAACAACAACCCGTGCACAAGGATTCTTGTGTGTCAACACCACGCTGGAGGAGGAGAATGAGAAGAGAGGGAGAGAGGGAGGAAGGAGAGGGGAGGAGAAGAAAAGGAGGTCACAAAAGCATCCTGTGAGCGGTTGCAGGGCCACCCCACCACCTGCACCCCCCTGCTCACCAACAGAACTACCCCAACCTCACCAATGTCCCCCCAGCCCACATGCATCCCCCGCATCCCTACAAGAATTCCCCAACACCTCCAGGCCATTTCAGTGGGCCTCACGCTGGCAAGACGGTGCTCCAAAACCACACACACACTCACCAACTTCCGCACACCCCCCACCTCTTGTACGTCATACACCCTCCCCTGACAGGCCTTCCAACCCGCACACTCTCATGGGCATTCTACCCTCAAGGAACTCACGCAATGCCACTTGTCGAATCCACCAGGCTGAAAAATGCCATCCTGTGCCCCCTAAGCAGGATGTGGCCACCAGAATGCTGATGGCAAAGCTTGTGGACATCTCAAAAGCATTGTTAGAGGTCATTCAATGCCTGGTTGACACACCCTTGGGGACAACACTCTCTTTGTGCCTGATGTGCACACTTCAGGGGGGAGGAGGAGCAGTTCCTGCTTGAGTGTCATGCGCCTTCATCGGGCACTGCATCTCCACCTTTCTCCACATCTTCTTGATCTCTCATATGCTTCCACGTCCACTCATTCATCTCATCATCATCTTCTGCATCCATAGATGTCCTTCATGTCCATCGTCCTCTCCCTTCATTGTTCTTTCTTTCTTTTTTCTCTGTTCTCTTCTTTCTTGTCATGCACAGGGACATACATGATTCTGTGGGGGGGCACCTGGACCAGTCCAGCTGTAGGCAGTACTGTTCCTGTCATGTCACATGTCACATACACATCTTCCCTTGCTATTGACCACTTCCTCACTGTGCCTTTGGGCACTGGTGGACACCACAGCTGTCCCAACGTGCACAAAGAAGTCACATGGACACAGGAGTGACTGGTGTGGATGGGACAGTACAGTGCAGAGTGAGGCGTGAGCTGGAGTGACACAGGAGTAGGAGTGGGGAGTGACTGGAGTGAGAAGCAAGGGGTGAGGAGTGACTTGCACCCAGTTCCCAGTGGCCACCACTCAACACTCGGCAGGTGCATGGAATGCATGTGCCACTCAGAGGATCTGTCATGCACAAAGAAGTCACATGCACAAAGGAGTTCACTTGTGTCAAGCCTTGGACCTGGTCATCTGATCACTACTTGTTCCCAGTCACTCCTGTTGGTCCCAGTCACTCCATTCACTCCTTGCTACTGATCACTCAGGCACTACTGCTCTGGATGACTCCTGTCACTCCCTGTTCCCAGTCACTCCTTTCTCCTCAGTGTTCATGCCAGATGACTCCTTGCTCCTTGTTAAGTGCCGGATTTGACGTAGGGGTCAGATTTGATCGGGACTCTCCTTGACCGAGATCGGTAGTTGCAATATTCGGAAATACGTGGAATATTGGATGACTCGGAAGTTGGAGACCCGAAGACTGATCTATATGGGCATTGGCTTCAACTTATGGGTTGCGCCCTCTTGGATTTCTAGTGCCCTGGTATTTTGGATTGAAGACTGGAAAGTGTTATCAGGGTTCCGATTGTCTGTTTGGAAGGTCAGTGCCAATGATACATTGAGACTTATCGGAGATGAGCAGGGGTTTCGGGTATTTGGGAATGGTGTAGTCAATGTGGGATGGGATAGGGGTAATGATAAATCAATATTGAGTAAGGGTTAGCTTTACTGGAAAGCGAGTGTAATCAAGGAGGGTTCCAGAATGTTGGATGAGGTAGGGTCGGAATAATTGGGAGAATCAGGATAATTGGATAATCAGAATAGACAGAATACTGAACAAGGTTTGAAGGCCTTATTGCAGGTAGAAGTTTGGAGTGATGAAGTGTAATGAAGGTTTAATGATATAGGATGGGTGGGATATATCAGGTGTACAGGGTATTGCGAGTTATATTGGAAGAGCAAGGTGAGATAATGAGATGTGTGAAGGATATGTGAGATATGAGAAAGAGGTATAAGATACACGATATAGATATACAAGCTAAAGAAGCTTGATCAAGAGAAAACATATTTAAGAACATACAGGATTCTGAAATCGGAAACGGAAGATAAGGGTGTGTGATACGGAGTTCCGAAGTTGAAGTGAATATGGAAATCAAGATAAGACATATGGGGATAATATTGAAATAGAATTGTGACTAAGAATAATAAATGGGGACATGTCAGAAACAAGCGGAAAAGAGCTTATTGGAATACATAAAATGTCGGAGTAACATGAGTCAGATCTGGGATCTAACACTCCTAGCACTTGCTTGTGATTCGTGTCAATGACTCCTTGTGCCTGGTGACTCTTTTCAAGCCTTGCACCTGGTCGCTCTGATCACTACTGGTTCACAGTCACTGCAGTCAGTCCCAGTCATGACAGTCACTCCTTGCTACTGGGCACTCCAGGCACTACTGCTCTGGATGACTCCTGTCACTCCCTGCTCCCAGTCACTCCTTGTTCCCTAATGCTCATGCTGGGTGACTCTGTGCTCCTAGTTCTTGCTTGTGATTTGTGTTGATGACTCCTTGTGCCTGGTGACTCTTGTCAAGCCTTGCACCTGGTCCCTCTGATCACTACTTGTTCCCAGTCACTCCAGTCACTCCTTGCTACTGGTCACTCTGGTCACCACTTGCTCCTAGTCACTCTTGTCACTCCTTTCTCCTGGACACTGCTTGCTCCTGGACACTGCTTGCTCCTGGACACTGCTCCCAATTTGGGCTGATTCACTCCAATTCTTTCCGATTTGTTGTGATTTGTTGTGATTTGTTGTGATTCCCTCTGATTCTCTTTGATTCATTGTGATTCACTCTGATTCACTCCAATTCCTTCTGATTCACTCTGATTCACTGATTCATTCTGATCCGGTCTGATTCACTCTGATTCATTCCAATTCAGTCCAATTCTTTCCAATTCAGTCCAATTCACACATTCCTACGATTTTCCCAACCCAGAAAACCTTGACTTAATTTTCTGAAATTCTTCTAATTTTAGACCCCTTTCCTGCTTGGGAAAAATCCAGAAATATATACAATTTTCCAATCAGTTTTCCTGTCTAGAAAATCTAGAGAATCACATGCATTCTCACATGTGTTTCATCATGGTTTTCTTAACCCAGAAAATAATCAATTTCCTTAGGATTCCCCATGTTGCAGAATGTCAAGAAAATCATACTTTTTCCTTTGATTGTGATGATGCAATTCCCAAGGCTTTCTGAAGATTTGATGGGCTCAGAAAATATTTGGAAAACCATCAGTCTGCCAAGAATTTGACTAATCAGAAAAGCTTTGTCATACCAATGGTTTTCCCATGTGTTTACTGACTGTTTCCCAAGTTATTCTGAACAATCTTCTGAAAGTTTCCTGGGGCCAGCAAATCATTGGCAAATATTAGATTTTCACATAATTTTCATGTTCAGAAAATCATTGGCAAACTCAACCATTTCTCAAGATTTTCCTCATGGTTTTCCTATCCAGAAAATTTTTTCCTGCCTCTAGTGATATGTTGCATGTTTCCCAGTTGTCTAAGACAGTCAGCAACTGGGTAGGAGTCTAGCATGACACATGGGAAAATTATTACAAATTGTTGAATGAACTTTTAGTATCCTAACAGAGTGGTAATTCCATTTGGACTCTGTCCTTCATAGGGAATTGTTACTAATGAGCACTTGTGTTGAAGTTGCTATAAGGGCAACCTCTGAAGCAAGTGGGAGCTCACATTCAAGCCTGGCAGATGGGAATCCAAAGATAAAAGTCAAGGGATCTGTTAGATCCTAGATCTGACTTCTGTTGTTCCGACATTTTCCACATCCCAATAAGCCCTTTCCGCTTATTTCTGATATGCCCCATTTATCATTCTCAGTCATGATCCTATTTTTATCTTGATTTCTGTATTCACTCTGACTCCAGAACTCCATATCACACCCTTATCTTTCCATTTCCGATTTCTGAATTCTGCATGTTCCTTTAAATACACTTTCCTTGCTCAAGCCTTCTTTAGCTTGTATATTTTGTTACATTTTCATTACACTTTGTTATATCTCGTTAAAACTCATTATCTTGCTACAACCTGCGATATCCTGTTGTACCCAATATACCTTATCATTCTTATATCACTATATCCCTTATTACACCTTCATTACTCCAAGTCACATCTGTAACAAGCCTTAAAATCTTTCAGTCCTTATTCCAATTATTCCAATTACTCTGATTCCGACATTCTCAACATTTCAAAGCCCATTCATTGATTACACTCACTTTTCCGTAAAGCCAAAATCCTTACTTGATATTCATTTATTGTCAGCCCTATCCCTTCCTAAATTGGTTATCCCGATCCAAATATCCAAAACTTCTGCTTGTCCCCAATAAGTCTCAATGAACTATTCATCGCTGACCCAATCATTGGAACTCCAACACCTCTGTCCAGTCTCAATCCAAAATACCAGGGCACTAGAAATCCAAGAGTGCGCAACCCATAAGTTGAAGCCAATACCTATATAGATCAGTCTTCGGATCTCCAATCTCTGACTCATCCAATATTCCATGCATTTCCACATATCATGACCCTGATTTCAGTCAAGGAGAGTTCCGACCAAATCCGATCTCACGTCTGATCCAGTCCTTAACAGGATCCCATTGCCAACCTAGCTACCCAATTAGGAAAGAGGTCCGAGACTACATAGGACAAGAAGATGCTTCAGGGCTGGGACAGCACCTGCACAGAAAAATAAGGAAAAATTCCAGAAAAGTACTAATGAATGAAGGCTGGTATTGGAAGAGAAGAGAGAATGGTATATAAGGAATGAATATTAGGAGACCGGAGTTCCCCTTACATCACCCCCCTTCTAGAATGTGACAACCTGACACATAAGCCTACAGGCACCCAAACTGACCACCAACCCAAGATGTGAACCTCTTCCAGTGTTTGGATGACTGTTTAGACTTAATGAAGTCCTTTGGAACATATCCATAGCAGATCTCAGCCCCACCCTCCATACCATGCTCCTTTACATCCCAGAAGGTCCTGAGCTTGACATGATGCCAACCATTAGATGGGGTGTAATCAGCATCAAAACCAAGGACAACAAATGGGGAGTGAAACATAGGGTCAAAGATGTCTATGTAATCATTGACCTTGTATGGAGGGCAGGTCACAAATATTTGAAATGGACCAGCAGGGGATTTCACTGCAAGAGGATAATACTTCTTTTTGATGATATAGGGTGGTGGTTTGAATAAGTGAGTGTCAAGAAGGGAAAGTTTGCATGGGAGTCCAATTTGAGGTTCATCAATGTCACATTGCTTTATGAGTGTTTCCAAGGCAATGGAATTGTGGGAGGTGGGATTGGTAGACATAGTTATCTGATGTGATGAAAGGATAGAGGGAGTGTGGTGATGAGACATCTGGCAGATACTGAGGCTGTACAGTGGATGATGATGGTCAGGAGGGAGAAATTTGATGATAGACGTGCAATATGGAGGCATTTTATATCGTGGGATTTATTTGTGACTCTGATCACTAAACCAACTGGGGGTATGGGTGGATTTTTCCAGAAGGTGTCAAAGTCTACTATGCAAATACGACAGGGAGCCCCAGGGTGATGACAGTGGAAGTCCATGACAAGGTCAGGGGCTGCTATATCTTTCTCTGGGATCCACTCATCATGCTCATATCCATACCCCTTCCATCTAACCTTGTACTCCAGTCAATATGATGGAACTGGCTGTCCAATATTTCCTCAACCTCATAGTGCTCATCTTCTCCAACAAGCACATGGGGAGGTGTTGGTTGAGCCTTCCTGCCTGCAATTGGGTCTGGAGGTGCAGGGAGGAGCTTGACCACAGGGAAGACAAGGTGTAGGTGACTCATAGATTTTGGAAGACGAAGGCGGTAAGCATGAGAGCCAACCTTGTGTTCCACTATGAAGGGACCTAATGACAATTTCTTGGAAGGGTGTGTGGTGTTGATGTCACTGGCATCTAGGAATACCTTATCACCAGGAACAAAGGTAGGGGTTGGCTCATGACAACAATTGTAGTAACGAGCCATATCCTCTTTTTCCTTTACAAGGGCAGCTTGGGCTTCAGACAGGGAGTCAGCCATTCGTTGTTTGAACTCATTCACAGCTTCTCTCCTAGATGGCTGCTGGTGAGGTTCAAAGCCCATGCATGGGTGGCGACCAGAGTCAAGCATGAAGGGAGTTTATTTTGTGGATGAGTGAACATGGTTATTGTACTGGAACTCTGTGAGGGGCAGGAGGTCATCCCAGTCATCCTGTCACTTGTTCACAAATAGATGGAGATATTGCTCAAGCTCTTGGTTGACACGTTCTGTCTGTCTGTCTGTCTGTGGGTGGTACACAGTGGAGGCAGCTACTTTGATACCCGGGAGTCTGTATAGCTCATGAGTGAACTCACTGACAAACTGTGTACCTCGGTCTGAAACCACATGGAGGGGGAGGCCATGATGCCTCCAAACATGATCTTGGAAGAGGCAAGAGGCTCGTAATGCTGTTATGGTGGTCAAGGTAGGGATGAAGTGAGAATGTTTGGATAAGGAGTCCATGACAACCATCACTGCATCATACCCATGTGAGTCAGGGAGTTCAACAATGAAGTCAACACTGACTGTCTTCCAGTGCTGTTCAGGCACCAATAGAGGGTGTAGTTCTCCAATGGGCATCTGATGCTGAGCCCTTGTATGTAGGCATAGGTCACATGTCCTTGTGTAGTTACCAATGTAGCAAGACATGTGAGGCCACCAATAGTTCCAAGAGACAAGCTCCAATGTCTTCCAATGTCCAGCATGGCCAGCAATGTGAGTGTCATGGTGTTGGGAGACAATTCAGCATTGCAGGTCATGCTGATTGGGGACATAGACCTTTCCACAGAACAATAGTGTAACATCCTTCTCATTCCACTCTGAGGACACCACTGATTTCCCAGTAGTCTTGCAAAGCTCCTTTGCAGCATGTGCAACTGACTCTTCAAGTTCCCCTTCCTTAGTGCCATTGCAAATGTCCCTCATAATGTTATCCTCCTCACCCATAAACTCCAGCCCCTCCAATGCACAAATAACAAAGAGTTCTGGTTGAAGCAGTACCAGGTTCTCATTGTCATTTGTGCCTGTACCATGGTCGGGATGATGGGAAAGTGCATCTGACTTGCCCATCATGCTGCCAAGGTGATGGTGTAGGTCAAAGTCAAAATGAGACAAGTAGAGAGACCAATGAGCTTGGCAATGGTTGAGCTTCTTTGCAGTGCAAAAGTACTCAAGATTTTTGTGGTCAGTCAAAATCTCAATACAATGTTTCACCCCCTCAAGGAAGTATCACCATCCTTCAAGGGCACAAATGATGGTGGGCATTTCCTTATCATGGATCTCATAGTTGCGCTCAACCAAACTAAGACTCTTTGAATAAAAGGCTATAGGATGCCATTTGCCATCACTATGGGACTGTTGAGAGAGAACTGCACCAGTTGCAAAGTCTGAGCTCTCTGCCTCAACACAATATGACAGGTTGTCATCTGGGAATGCAAGGATGGGTGCAGATGTCACCATCTGTTTTATGGTGTCAAAGGCAGTCTGTTGGGATGGTCCCCATAGCCAAGGGATGTCCTTGTGAAGCAGGTCAAACATTGGGTGGGCATGGTGTGAGAACTTCTCAATGAAATGACAATAGAAATTTGCAAAACCAAGGAATGACTGCACTTCCTTCTTGTCATTGGGAGTTAGCCACTCATCAACACCTGAAATTTTGACTGGATCCATCTCTGCCTTTCCATGTGAGATGATGAGGCCTAAATATTCGATTTTGGTCTTATCAAAGTCATACTTGTCAGGACGTAAGTAGAGCTTGTGATCTTTGAGATGTTGTACCACCTTCCGGACAACTTCATGATGCGTCTCTAAGTTCTCTGAAAAGATCAGAATGTCATCCAGATAAATGCACACAACTCCTTCAGCAATGAGATCATGAAAGATGTCATTCATCATGGTCTGGAAGGTGGTGGGGCCATTGGTGAGGCCAAAAAACACCACTAGAGGTTCAAATAGTCCTCTATTTGTCCTGAAGGCTGCTTTCCATTTGTCACCCTCTTTGATTCTGACATTATTAAAACACCAACAGACATCAAGCTTGGTGAAGTAGTGGGCACCTCGTAGGCTGTTTACAAGGTCTGAAATCAAGGGAAGAGGGTAAGGGTTTTTGATTGTCATTGCATTCAACACATGATAGTCCTGGACAAACTGCAGGGCCCCATCTTTCTTTTTGACAAAGAAAACTGGTGAGGCCATTGGTGACTTCAATGGTCATATGCGCCCTGTGCTTAAATTCTCCTCTAGGAACTTGTCTGGCTCAGCCTGTTCTCCTGGTGATAGAAGTATACCTTGGGCAATGCTCTGGGGTTGGGTCCAGGCTCTAATTCAATGGCATTATCCCATGGCTTGCATTCTGGGAGCTTGTCAAATGACTCCTTCGCAAAGACATCTTCATAGTCAGACAGGTAGTCTGGAAGAGTGTCTGAGGGTTGGGAGTTGCACCAGGCAGCTTCTGCAAGGTGCTGGGATGTCATTGAAGATGCACGAATGAACTCAAGCCTGAGGGGGAAGCATGGTAACTAGAATTCAGTCACCCTCCTCTATGGTTTCATCATAAATGTCCACAGCCATGTCAGAATCACCCCCATAGTGTTGACTCAGGAGGAGTTGAAGTGCCTTCTGGTGTTCCTGTTTCACAATGTTTCTACATGTATGACATTGGGGTGGGCATCAAGTCATCCATACTTCTCATGATTTCCAATCTACCTCAGGGTTATGCTCATGAAGCCAGGTAAAACCCAGTATCATATTTTGGAAACCAAGATGAGTGATAGCAAACATAGCTCTTTCTGAATGGTCTTGATACTGGAGGATGAGACCAACAACTTCAGTGATTGAGCCAGATTCATTTGGTGTGCCATCAACATTGTACACTGGAATGGGGCAAGAGAGTGTTCAAGTAGTGAGGCAATTCCTTCATACAAACTCTGAGTCAATGAACAGGCCAGTTGCACCACTGTCTAATAAAGCATTAACAGACTTCAATTCAGCTGTGTCTGTAGTCTGTAACCCAACAGCTAGGGTGAGTGAATTTGGGCCTGGAGTGAAAGCAACAATATATTGCATGGGAAGTTTTCTCTCCCATCATTTATGGTGAGTTTGGAAGGGTAATTGAAGGGGATTAAGGTTTTGCATGTCTATCGTTTTTACTTCCATAACTGGGGGGTTAGGTTCTGAATCAGTGTATTTATCATTTATATGACTACACAGAAATGGGGCAAAACAATTAGAAGTGAGCAATGGGGGCATACAATTCACCCACTGCAAGGTACAAAATCCTCTTCAATTTCCTCTATGGGTTTCTCTGCAGCTTCAACGTCAGCAGATTGCAGGAGGTGGGCAATCCATTCATCCTTTTCCTCAGCAGTCATTGTGCAAACATCAAATGCCTGAGGACATTCTTGGGCAAAGTGGTCTGGTTTACCACAGCAATGGCATATCAGGGACTTGATTCTCTGCTGGCATGTAGCATCTACATCCATTGGAACTGGTTGGGTGGTCATGGTAGACCCAGGAAGAGGTGTAGTCTGAATTGATGGAATGAGGTCAGGCACTCGCAAGGGAGGGGGGCTTTTAGGGTTGGTACCACTAGGGGCCACAGATGAGTGTGAGGCAGGAGCCAAGGTAACATGTGAAGCACTTTGGAAGGCTTCATCAGCAGCACATGCTTGAGCAATCATCCGTGCAACTGAGAACCATCCTTGAAGGTTATCATCCACCGGACATCCTTCAATCATGTTTGCTATATGGCTTTGAATTGAGGAGTCAAGGCCTGACAAAACTCCATGACAAGAGAAGGCTGTTTGGTGTACCCAGACTTCTCAACTAAGTCCTCGAACTCATTGATGTAATCGTTGACACTACATTTATTTTAGTAGTACTGGCAAGATTCGAGTTTGGTACATGCAGTGGTTTCCTCATGCGGCAGGAATAATGCTACCTTGAAGGACTTCTCAAATGAATCCCAGGTTTGGTGGCTATGATGACCAGTCTTTGTCTCCAATTCAAAGATACAAGTGGCAAATAAAGATGCACAACCCAATTTCATGAACAACAATGCCCACAAGATTTTGGCATGGTCATTGACAAACTCCTTGGAACACAGAGCAAGGGAGAATTTACAGGAGTTAAGGAAGGCTCTCCTCTTCTCTCTGTGGCCATTATATTCAGGAGGAGTGGCTGGTGTAGCTGGTTTCAAAGTGGTAGATGATTTGGCAACAGCCATGAGGGAATGAACATCAACATTAAGGGTGTTTAAAAGCAGATCAAGCTGGCCAACCTCTTGCCTCAGCTTTTCCTTTTCAGCCCTCTCTATCATCAAGGCATTCTCCAGGGTAATAACTTGCTGTAGAAGCTGGTGGTAGCCTGTTTCAGGATCAAAGGTGCTTGGGGCTTCAGACATAGTAGAAGTTGTATTGGGGAAGGGAAGGAAAGGATGCTAGGTTGCCAACACTTGACACTGGGGGCATGAGCAGATTTTTAGTGTAAAAAATGTGATAAAAATGCCTTTTCCTTACAGATTATTCATTCACTGTTCTGGTTGAAAAATCTCCCAAAAATGCTGCTTTTTTATCAAGTTTTCGGACCTGAAAATCTGATACATATTTCACAATTATAGGAATGGGAAATGGATATAAAATGTGAGAAATAATGAATTTACTTGTTGATTTCATGCCACAAAAATGTAAGGACAATCTTGGTTTTCAGTGACATTTTCAACAGAAAAGAACCAAAATTTATCCAAGATTTCATAGTAGAAAAAAGGTGAGAAAAATAATAAAATATATGAGATTTTCATGAGATTTTTCAAAACTATTAGCCAATGGATAATCCAACATTTTTCTTTAGTTTTTGCTAAGGAAAAACCTGATGGATAAATGTTTATCATTCACCCATAGGCAATATATAACAAGTTTTCTGAACTGAAAATGCAATGAAAAAGTCAATGGATAAGAGTTTATCCCTTGGATAATCATTCACCCATAGGCAATATATAACAAGTTTTCTGAACCGAAAAGGCAATGAAAAAGTCAATGGATAAGAGTTTATCCCTTGGATGATCATTCACCCATAGGCAATATATAACAAGTTTTCTGAACTGAAAAGGCAATGAAAAAGTCCATGGATAAGAGTTTATCCCTTGGATAATCATTCTGCCATAGGCAGAACATTTACCCCATATGGAAGAATGATTATCCAAGGGATAAACTCTTATCCATTAACTTTTTCATGACCTTTTTGGTTCAGAAAACTTGTTATATATTGCCTATGGGTGAATGATTATCCAAGGGATAAACTCTTATCCATTGACTTTTTCATTGCATTTTCGGTTCAGAAAACTTGTTATATATTGCCTATGGGTGAATGATTATCCAAGGGATAAACTCTTATCCATTGACTTTTTCATTGCATTTTCGGTTCAGAAAACTTGTTATATATTGCCTATGGGTGAATGATTATCCAAGGGATAAACATTTATCCATCAGGTTTTTCCTTAGCAAAAACTAAAGAAAAATGTTGGATTATCCATTGGCTAATAGTTTTGAAAAATCTCATGAAAATCTCATATATTTTACTAATTTTCTCACCTTTTTTCTACTATGAAATCTTGGATAAATTTTGGTTCTTTTCTGTTGAAAATGTCAATGAAAACCAAGATTGTCCTTACATTTTTGTGGCATGAAATCAACAAGTAAATTCATTATTTCTCACATTTTACATCCATTTCCCATGCCTATAATTGTGAAATATGTATCAGATTTTCAGGTCCGAAAACTTGATAAAAAAGCAGCATTTTTGGGAGATTTTTCAACCAGAACAGTGAATGAATAATCTGTAAGGAAAAAGCATTTTTATCACATTTTTTACACTAAAAATATGCTCATGCCCCCAGTGTGACTGCAAGTCAAAGCGAAGTATGATGTCTTGACTACAAGTCAAAGGACAGTCTGTGGTGCCTGAAAACTGGTCCAGAGATGGGGAATACTATAAGGGCAACCTCTGAAGCAAGTGGGAGCTCACACTCAAGCCTGGCAGATGGGAATCCAAAGATATATCAACCTATAAGGATCTACAGACAAAGGTGCATACCTGGCAGATGGGAATCCAAAGAGAAAAGTCTAGGGATCCCATTGCCGACCTAGCTACCCAATTAGGAAGGAGGCCCGAGACTACATAGGACAAGAAGACACTTCAGGGCTGGGACAGCACCTGCACAAGAAACTAAGGAAAAATAACAGAAAAGTAATAATGAATGAAGGCTGGTATTAGGAGAGAAGAGAGAATGGGATATAAGGAATGAATATTAGGAAAGAGACCAGAGTTCCCCTTACAGTTGCTGAATTCCTCCTCAGTTGGAATATTGGAGTACTCAGAGAACCAAAGGGACTAGAGACAGGACTACACAGGCATTGGCTTCAACTTATGGGTTGCACCCTCTTGGATTTCTGGTGCCCTGGTATTTTGGATTTCTTGACAAGTTGGAATTCAGAATGTTGGTTTAGTTGTATCTGTACAGAGATCAATGACAAGATGGACAGGTCAAGCCTTAACTGAGTATACAGAAGAATACAGTGAACAGCTCACCCACCAGTTGTCCAGCAAAATCCCTTCCTACAGCATATGTGGAGATACTTCATCAATACTGAGATTACTACCTGTCTCCTGGGTTTTGGCATCATTGTATTCTCTACAGGACCTCACAAGCTAAGTCTCATTGCCTCTCTCTAGTTGATCCAAGTTACATTGCATTGTGTAGACTCACTCGTGATGTTGATTCAAGTATGCAAGTTCACAGACTCTCAGAATCAAATACTTGCTACTGAGAAATCTATTTTGGGGTAACAAGGGGACATCAATGGTTTACTCTTGGGCATTGAGGCCAGTGGACCCTGTTTGATGTGGAAGCAGCCAAGCCTTTTGATGTGGGAAGTAGAGGGTCTACAGGGATTATAGGGAAGTCACAAGGTTGCTTGCATAAGGAAAAGAGGAAGGGGAATTCTCTATAAAACCACATGTTGTTCAAGGCTTTGTATCATCAAGTCCCCACTTAACTGCCCGGTATTCAGAACACACACATACTCCAATTCACCATCTTATCCTCTTGCTTTCAATTCATAGACATTTGAGCTAGCAGGGAGTAGCTTCATTTGTGCTTGGTTCAGTTGCCTTGCCTTGTTTTTCTTGGGATAGCTCCCAAAACCTATTTAAAAGGACTCCACCACCTGTTCTTGACCTCTGGAGCCTGCAGAACACCTTCGCTTCCTTTTAAAACTACTCGCCAGCTTTTCATGACCTTTGGAACCTATAGAACACCTTTGCTACCTCTTAAAAACACTTTGCCAGCTTTAGAAACCCTTTAAAGATCCCTAAAAGTATCTTCGCCACCCTTACAAGACCTCACAGGCCTCATAAACATCACTGAGTCTTCCTTTGATTCTTCTTTTACCTCCCCATACTTCCTTACATCTTTTCAAACCTATTGAGCCTCTTTTGGTCAACTACATCCATTCCCTGCACAGAGAGAGCATCCCTTCTTGCCTATTCAATGGAATATTTGGAGATGTGGAATAATCAATGTGGAAGGAAGAGACGTAATGATAAATGAATATCAAGTGAGGGTAGTGCCTTATGCAGAGTTAGCCAAGGAGTGGAATTTGGAAGTTGGAAGTAGGATAGGAATAGTCAGAAAGTATTTGATTGAGATGTCAAGATAATGATCAATTGTATATGGGCATATATGCTTGAGATGTTATATGTAGAAATACAATGACATAATATAAGGGGAACCCCTGCTTTCTCTCTTTATTCTCCTTGTTTATTTCCCCTTGTCTCCTTATGTCTTTTCTTTCCTTTTGTTGCTTTATACCTTCACTTGTTTATTTGTCCCTTCTATCCCTTTTGTTCCATTGATTGAGACACTTAGCTACACTCCAGGTGCTTATTTAGGTGCCCAATATTGCAAGGGCCTGCATTGTCTGGCACCTATTCTTGGGGATGGGAGTCCTTAGGCTTTTCTCTTCAGATTCCCATCTCCTAGGTGTTACAGACTGGATTCTGACTGGGTTGGGTTTCTCCTTGACCAGAGTTTCAGATATTGGAATACTTGGAGATGTCTGGAGATATCAGAAACTTGGAGAAGCTGGAAAATTGGGGACAGATCTACATGGGTGTTGGCTTCAACTTATAGGTTGCACCCTCTTGGATTTCTAGTGCCCTGGTATTTTGGATTTCTTGACTGGTCAGAATGATCAGAATCAATCGTTGGGTCTATAAAGAGATTAGTGATAGATGGACAAGTCAAGACTTAACAGACAAGTGGAAGAATGCAGAGTATTTAGAGTTTGGAATAATCAATGTGAGATGGATCAGAGTAAGGATAATTGAATATTGAGTAAGAATAATGCTTTACAGAAAAGCAAGTATTATCAAGGAGTGGAATTCAGAAAGTTGGAATATGATGTTTGGAATTGGAATGTACAGATTCAAGATGCCAGGACAATGATCAATAGTATATGTGAATATACACTTGAACAATATCTGTGGTTATGACATAGGGGGATATATTAATGTACACACAAGAGTTGAGTCAAGTTGATTCAATATACAAGCTAAGGAAAAGCTTGAGCAAGGAAAATGTATTTAAAGGAGTATGTGGATTTCCGAATCGGAAGCAGAATGTATAAGGATGCATGATATGGAATTCCAAAATCAGAACAAATATGGGAATCAAGATAAACATACAGGGATAAGATCGAAAGTGGATTGTGACTAAGAATGATCAAGAAATATTGGAATAATGGGAAACAGATCTGGGATCTAACACTAGGCTTGAGTGTGATATTCCACTCATCTCAGAGGTTTCCCTACATAAGGAAAGCAACCATTATACAAGCTTAAGAAAAGCTTGGATAGAAAAGTGTATTTAATGTGCAGAATTCTGAATCAGGAACAGAAAAGGTAAAGATACATGATATAGAAAACCAAATTGGAATGAACATGGAATTAGGGTAAAGCATACAGGTATAAGATCAAGGATGGATCTTGACTAAGAATGTTCAAATAGGGTTATATCAGAATAAGTGGAAAAAGGGGCTTATTGGAAATGCGGAATATCAGAAAATCGGATGATGGATCTGGGTTCTAACAATAGTCTTGAATACTTGCATGTATTTCCAGTATGAGGGTTGTGAGTCATAAACCACTCACACAGATATTTGATCATATCAACATTTCAGGTGAAAACGACTCTGGCATCCAGCATGAGAGGTAACAGCATACGAACAAAAAGAAGCATATTATCTTGTTCATGCTGCTTATAGTATTAAACAATCGGAACAAAACAATGAGTGACTCGGTCATTGAACAATGATTCGCTATCTGTATACACACATGATGTAACAATGAAAATTGATTTGCACTCGGAGATGACTTACAGCTTCTGGCACGAAAAGCATCCTTTAATATACTTTCATGCCACAGGTGTCACGGTGAGCGGAAGCTGTGCCCTCAAGACTGGCGAGTTCCGTACCCTGAGAAGAAATGCATATGCATCAGCTGTGTTTCTACATATTAAAGCGAAACTAACATAGGCATCATGAAGCCAGAGGCTCCACGAATGATTTCGGGGTTACCAGGGGCGGGGCTGAACTTGAAGCTCTCAAGGAGTTCGATGAGTATGGCTTGCATTTCAATCATTCTATGGTATTATGAGAAAGCATTATTTTATGAAATATTGTGCGTACGCAAAACGCCATCTAAAACTAAAATAAGTGTGTTGTTTTTGTAGGAAGCTTGAACGAAAAATGGGTTTGAAGAAACGTACCCGATACAACCACGAATGCCACTGCTGAAAGTTACACTAATAATCAAGGCGTATTCCATCAGTTGCGAAATTGGATGGTATATATGACGCAACGTAGACATTGGAGATAACGCCTAGACTCGTCTTTTGCATAGGTTCGTGGTCTTCCAAGAATCGCTCTGGCCTCCAGATGTCTGCATCCTCTCCCCAAACTGATTTGAGTCTGAAAAATAGAGTTAGAGTCGTATAACTTTAGAAAATGGCAACTCCACAAGCCTGTTATATGCCGCGATAGAGATCATGACTCTCTGCCCCTTACTGACAGGTATGTTGGTGATCGTTTCGCCATTCTTCGCTGGTTGGGGATTTGACAATGGAATTACATCTTCACGACCTGCCACGCGTCTTATGAAGAAGACAATAGGATGGTATCTGAGCGTTTCCTACAATACGAATCGTACATTAAATATTCAACGATGCTCAAGTGTGGGCGCACAGACCTTCATAAGAGCGAGCAGGTACTTCATGGAATCCAAATCAGCAACACTCATCTCTCTGTCACCTCGTTGTGCAGCTTGTTTACGTGTTTGTTGAATCTCGTTGCGGACAAGATCCTGAAATTCTGGATGCGTGGAGAGCTCGTAGAGTGCCCAATTTATTGTCGAGGCGGTCGTTTCGTGTCCTGCCAGCATCAGTGTCCTGTTATACCTGCGTTAGATATGTGAGTGTTAATTAAGCGAAGGGGGGATCAACGTCAGTTGTGCCATCAACTCGTCTTCACTCAGCATAGTCTTTGGATTCTCGGATAAATTAGCTCTAACTGTGGATTGGTCAATTTTGGTGTTCTATGTATCTCAGAAGGAGACAAAAGATCACTGACTGAGAACACTCATGACATCTTTGCCACCTTCTTTGCCAGTGATGACTCTATCTGTCTGAGTAACCACGATGTCTTTAGCTACACGACGCGCGGCCTTCATGTAACTTTTGAGCCTCTTTTGCCGTTTTCCCGGGATTCTCTGCAAGAGTTTAACTAATGCATATGGCAGATATCCCCATAGTTCCTGGACCACGATTGTAGAATTCGGCCGTTTATAAAATACGTCAAATCTGGCGAAAAGCTTGGCATGAATTACCCCAGAAAGGATGTCGACTAACCCAAGGTTTCTGTAAACCTTTGACAGTTCATTGTTCGCTTCGTCTAAGGTCCCGAACTCGTAGTCGAACGCAGCTATACTATATTTAACATGGAATTTGTCAGTGGCCAACCTCACTTACTAGCTCCTAATGCGTCCAGGGTTGTACGAGCCAGCCAGTCTGGGACATCTATCACCGCCGATCCGTTGTCACCTTCTGCCATGAGCTCGTTCCATTTAGACACAGTCTAAACGATTTTATGAGAAGGAACAACGCATGTGAATAAAAATGAATATACTCTTTGCGCTGTATGTCTGAAAAGAGGGAGAAACACCCGCAGAGAAGTATAAGAGAATGCAGGATTCATGATCTTCCGATGACGGGCGTGTTGAGCACCTGATTATATGAAATGATACATGAGTTTGTCACGATCAAGGACGTAAATACCTGCGGCCCACAATATCCCTTCGCCTGCTACTAATCTCGTCATCGCGGCGCTCTGTGGTATTTTGGGGAAGTTATATCCTGATGTGTTGAGGATATATTGGATAGCCTGAAGCCCTTATGTAAGTCGTTGGATCGAATGTCAAACAATCTTCGAATATACTTTCGGGTCGGAAGTGAAAAGAATGTCCAGCTGCCAGTGGGATCCGAACATCACCATGGTTGATTGAGGTTATTCCTACTGGAGCAAAAGTTAAAACACTCACACCAAAAGCGCCTTTTATTCTCATCGCGGATCCATACTTTTTGGTCCATGCGAATTCCGCTTCTGCCGCAGCCTCTGGACGAGTCAACTCTGGCATATTGCCTAGGTACGGTCGGGATGAAGAACTAGCATAACGTCATTAGAATGAACAGCTTACCCACGAGCCAAGATTGTGAAGGCGGCCCTGGAAGCAGTGAAATAGAGTGCGCACGCACCCGACGCATGATCAAACGTAAAATAAAAAAGAGACCAGGTGCAAGTACCACTGGCAGTGCTCTGACGGGGGGAATAGAAATATTCTGGATCATGGTTATGGTCAAGGCGCACAGTTTGCCAATGGCCCCGCAATATCTAGATGTATGAGCGTTCTTTGCCATGCGCAGTCGACCCAGTCTAGAGTCCCGCTGACAATTATGTCTTTACGGTGAAACGGAGCGTTTGGTTCCGCAATGTGAGTGTATATAGAAAGAAGTTCAAAAACATGACGACACCTCTAATTTGACACGGGAAAACTTTCAAACTCCGTAAATTCCTATCTGATAAGGTCCATTAGGTCATCAGGGCATCAGGTAGGACCCCTGAAAATCCCTAAATATGCCTGGGCCGATGACATAAAATTTTGTCCGGACATGTTTTTCATGAATTCCAGGAAAATTGTCCGGATTGGCCATTTTTGCTACCACATTGTCCGGATTTGGGCCCAGGCTTTCCCGAGCTCAAAAATTGTCCCGATGCTGGCCCAGACCCAAAATTTGCGAAAATTTGTCCGGATGCGTACAGGAGCGTGTGGCCTTCAAAATTGTCAAATTTTCGTGTATCTTTGCATAGGGGTTCCTTTAGGCAATACTGACATGGATTCTACAATTTAAGATAATCTAATCTTCGTCCCTGCCCTCAACATTCTTAGAGCATGCAGTAATTGCCTTGACAGCAACTTTGACTGCACGCAATGCTCTTTGCATTTCCTGCCAAAGTTGGAATGACTGAGCTGGAAGTACTAGATCTCCATGTGCACCGACAATGGGACTACCAGGAAACCGGTAAAGAAATGCTGCACTCAGTATATGTCCAAAACCCTTGACATAGAGTGAAGCTAGTTCACGGGGGGTATCCTTGAATTGACCTTGACGCAAATTTTCAAAGACTTGCAGAACTAAGTATGAGAGCAGGCCAATGCTTGAAGTTTTGGCAACCCAGCTGTGGTTACTAGGCTTCCCTCCATTTTTGGCATAGAGGTGTACAACTACAAGGGGTTAGCGGTTAGATATTTTCATGCTTTACTGGTTACTCACCCTTTGCAAGGACTAGCCGTTCATTCCACAACACAATCCCGAAATCTCCATAAGATAATTTGTTAAATTCTGTTACCATGGCAGTGAACAGCAGTGTTGCATGAGGAACCCCTGCTTCATGGAACTTCAGTGCATGCTGTTTTACCATCTGTGTGACCAATGAGTATGCAAGAAAACTTGCTGTCTGGATGCAATGGGATGACTCACGGCATTAGCAGCACTCTTTTCAGTTTTTGTTGCATTTGCGGCATTACCAGCAGGAGTGGGGAGAGCTTGCTCCCCAATAGTAGTTGAGGGAACACCTTCAACCCAACATGCTGCATGTTTGAGTCCAGTCCCTACCCCACGTTCCTGTTGTTCATGAAGCACCTGGTTGAACCCACGGATTAGGCCGCTTCGCAAGCTCTCACTTTGCAGAGATAATTGTTCATAGTGTGTACAAGCCCCAGAAACGGTGTGACGAGTTTGGTGAGATGCCCGCTGTTTGATTACGATGCTAAAATCTAGGTCCAGAGCATTAATTCCACGATCATTTGGTCGCATTTCAACCTCTGCTATCTCTCTAATAGGCACAAGTGTGTTTGTGACCTTTTTGAGAGCACCTGAGACTTGCGCAAATACCTCAGCTAGATCTTCTGGATCGGATTCAAGCAGGCTCTGGCTGAAAAGTGTGTGCAAGTCTTTGTGGTATGTCTATGGGCAGGTATCAAGCACTACTCACATGCGTATCGTGTTGTCCACAGATGCCGAAACAGCAGCAAAAGTAAGCATATACATGTGTTCACATTCAGAGTGATTCCCCACTGTGGGATCGACTGATTTCTCAATCAGATCCTGCAGGATCTGGGCTTCACTGGGGCCATCAGGCTGATCCATTTCTAGTTCGCTATCACTAAATCCATCTTCCAGGGAACCAGACAATATTGAATGAATACTTGGTAATTCTTGTGTGGGGCCAAAGCTTGAGTTAAACAAGTTGGGATGCACACCCAGGTATGCAAAAAGACTTGAGGCCTCCTTGTATGCTTCATGAGCTGCAGCTGAAATTTCAGCATCACTGGGATACTGGGATAACAGGGGAAGGTTAATGTCCCTGGTGTCAAAATATGTGTGAGTATATCCTGCAGCACAACATTTGGCATCTGCAGGATCAGTCAGGACAGCCACTTTCAACACTGTGGACAGTTTCAGAATCATGTACAGGAAGTCAAGGTACATGAAGTTCTTGATGAGCTTTCGTAACTCACCAAAGATGTGCTCACACACCTCAGTGGAATGAAACCATGGCAGCAGGGGGAACACAATGGTGTCATCAACTGAAAAATTCCGGTGCACAATGATCAAAGCCAGGAGACCCTCAACGAGGATTCGCAGGATATCATTGCACTCTCATGACAGGAAGTAGTGAGTGTATTTTCCAATTATTAATCGAATTAATGACTAGATCAGATAAAAATATGTCAATGAATAGAACAGAATTAGTGTTTAATCTTGGAAGTAAATTATACAAGTTTGCTCAATATAATCTGAGAAAATTAGATGAACTAGAAAAAGGAGAAGATAGACTATCTTGTTTATTCCAAATAATCAATAAAGATAAAATATATGATTTAATTACAAATGAAAGTGAAATAGATAAGTTTGAAGTAGGAGATACTATTTTGAGTTATGTTAGATATAACTAAAGTAGTTAACACAGATACTATAACAGATGAGAATAAAAAAAGTGAAGTTATTATTTCTGAGTCAAGAATATATACAAAATTTAAATATTTCATGTATTAATGTTACTCAATTACCTATGCTAGTTAGACCTAATAAACCTGAGAGAAATGGAGAATATTTACCTTATATTCATGGTGAAACAAGTCATATTTATAATAGTTTTGATCAAATAGTAAAAAATAAATATAACCTTAGAGATAAAGTTGAAAATCAACATGTGCTTATTAATAGTATTAATTATCTAAATACTACATCTTTCTCTATTAATATTGAGGTTCTTAATTTTATTTTAGAAGAATGGAATAATGAAAATAGTACATTTTTCAAAGGTGCTAATAAATTATTAATTGTTCACGATAAGGACAGTATAAAAATAAAAGCTAACAAACAATCACATAATAGTAAATATTGGAGATATTTAAATACAATCGCTCTTGCTAATGTATATCATTCTTCAGTTTTCTATCTACCTACTTTCTCTGATTTTAGAGGTAGAATTTATACATTAACTAACTATTTAACATATCAAGCAGATGATATGAGTAGATCATTATTATTATTTTACCCTACAAATGAATCTAAGAATAAATCATTGACTAAGAAGGGATTTAGATATCTATTATTTTATTTTGCTAATTTAGCAGGTAAAAATACTTTAACTTATGAGGACAGAATTCAATGGTCTAGAGATAATATTTTTAAATTATATGAAATATATATTCTAGATAGAACAAAATTTATTGAGGATTACTTAGTTAACTTAAAAGAACCTCTTCAATTCATTAGTATAATGTTTGCTATTGTAAAGTGTTTAAAGTCAAGAAAAGAAGGATCAAGTATAATAATTAATAATCCGATTTTATTTGATGCAAGTTGTAATGGGTTACAGCACTTATCAGCATTAAATAGAGAATTGAGTACCGCCATTCAAACAAATCTAGTATCTTTATCTAATTCTAATAATGTAGCTAATGATTATTATAGTTATGCAGGAAAATTTGTACAAAAAGAAATTGATAATAGTGAAAATGAAAATATAAGAAAAATTAAAATAACTAGATCAATTATAAAGAAAACTGTTATGACTATACCATATAATATTTCATTATTTGGTGTTAAGGAGCAAATAAAAGATAAATTTACAGTTTATAAAGAGAATAAAAAAGTATTCTATAAGGTACCAGAAGAAAATACTAAAGATAGTGAAGTTATTTATCTATATCCTAAAGAATTATATATATTAGCTAATATATTATTCAATAGTTTAATTGATAATTTCCCTTCTTTAAGAAGTTTAAATAAATATCTAGATGCATTTTTAAATATCTTATTAAAATTAAATAAGCCTTTTATTTAAATTACTCCTGTAGGATTAAAAATTAGTTTAAGTACACTTAAATTTAAAAGTAAGAGAAGTACTAGTTCATTATTACCTTTTGGTAAACCAGTAACAATATCAATACCTACTAATGAATTAGACAAAAGAAGAATTAAGACAAGTTTTATGCCAAATTTAATTCACTCTCTGGATGCAACTAATATTGATTTACTATGTAATAGTCTAACAGATGAACCATTATATACAATTCACAATTGTTTCGCTTCTACTCCTAATAATATGGAATTTATTAAAAAAAAGGTTAAAGCAGCCTTTATTGAAATCTATTTTAGTAATGGAAATTACTTAGAAGATATGCACACAAACCTAATTCAACAAATAAAAAGTTATAATCCTCAAATTTAATATTGATAATAAAGAATATATATGCATTGGTAGTACGACCCTGCGGTTAGGAATGCTTGCCAGTGTTGAAAGAAGAAGAGGCCCAGGAAGACTATTTTGACCTGTTGTAGGTGTGAAATGTGGCGGCTTTGATACACATCAACAACCTCTCCACAGACGAATAGATATATGATCTGGCCAAGCTGCTCAGGTTTTTTTTCGGTTGTAAATTTCAGTGTGCTTGCCGAAAACATATGCGAGGCAGCATTGTCATCTTGGCAGTCCAATTTGTCAACATCGTGATGGTACAATGGGCTGCCATCCATGAATGCAAGCTTGCGCATTGTGCCATATGTGACAACATATGACCCAAGCACGAGGGTGTGTGCCCCAGTGAATGAATTGTTGCACAGACTTTTGAGTGCATGCTTAGAGTCTTGGATTGTAATTAAAGGTTTTTGGTCAAAGAACATGATAGGGATACGATTGGGGAGCAGTTTGGGTCTGGGTGTGGGTAACTGTAGGGAATCATGGAGGTGCCACATTGGATCAACGAGCATTGGATGGCACGCTCGACCTTGGTCCCATCACACAAATATGACACAACATGCAAACCTCGTCCCCAGCATCCCTCAAGGATAAATTTAGTATATTCCAGGAGGTGTTCTGCCTTCAGTGAGCCTGGAATGGCCTTGCCAGTGAGTATGAGAGGTGGCACACAGGGGAGTGGGATTTAAAGGCACCCACCACAAGTGTACCTGTGGCCCCATGAAATCAGCAGGCATAAAAAAGTTTCACGGGCTTAATATCACCTTAGTAGCTTTTTGCAAGTGTGCATCCATAAGGGTCTGCCTGAGTGCCTTGGGATCTGCCACAGGGATTGGCTCAATGGTGGCCCCCACAAGAAACCATGTGTCTTGCTGCTTGTCATGGTACATGCACAAGGAAGCAAGCAGCTTAGTATCATCGCAGCTGAGTGCCAAGAACTGGGTGTAATGCAGGTCTGTGATGTATTTTTCTGCTAGGGCAAAGGTCTGTTCGGTGATGCCAAGTGGGAACCGAGGACTGGCTGCCTGGCATTGTCTACAGAAGAGTCAAATAATTCCTCATGGGTTGTTGACTGCTTGTCAGGACTCACTGAAAACTCCGTGTAATCCAGGCTCTGAAATGCGAACAAAAATGCTGGTAGGCCACAGGACTCATCAATTGGATAAGGTGACAAAACTCCTCATATGCAGGATTGTACTGATAGTTTTGGGATCCATGGCCTCTATCCATGCGCTCTTGTGAGACAGTCATCGCTTCCACCATGCCCATGAAGACTGCACTATCTTTAAAACCCCCAGCAAGAGCCTTCTTCGCAAACCACATAGGAACTGAATCAGCATTCTGTGGAACAAACACTGGAGGCATGAGCAGATTTTTTGTGGAAAAATGTGATAAAAATGCTTTTTCCTTACAGATTATTCATTCACTGTTCTGGTTGAAAAATCTCCCAAAAATGCTGCTTTTTTATCAAGTTTTAGGACCTGAAAATCTGGTACATACTTCACATTTCTAGGCATGGGAAATGGATGTAAAATGTGAGAAATAATGAATTTACTCATTGATTTCATGCCACAAAAATGCAAGGACAATCTTGGTTTTCATTGACATTTTCAAGAACCAAATTTTATTCAAGATTTCATAGTAGAAAAAAGATGAGAAAATTAGTAAAATATATGAGATTTTCATGAGATTTTCAAAACTATTAGCCAATGAATAATCCAACATTTTTCTGTAGTTTTGGCAAGGAAAAATCTTATGGATAAATGTTTATCCAATGGATAATCATTCACCCATAGGCAATATATAACAAGTTTTCTGGCCCAGAAAGGCAATGAAAAAGTCAATGGATAAGAGTTTATCCTTTGGATAATCATTCTGCCATAGGCAGAACATTTACCCCATATGGAAGAATGATTATCCAGGGGATAAACTCTTATCCATTGACTTTTTCATTGCCTTTCTGGGCCAGAAAACTTGTTATATATTGCCTATGGGTGAATGATTATCCATTGGATAAACATTTATCCATCAGGTTTCTCCTTGCAAAAACTGAAGAAAAATGTTGGATTATTCATTGGCTAATAGTTTTGAAAAATCTCGTATATTTTACTAATTTTCTCACCTTTTTTCTACTATGAAATCTTGGATAAAATTTGGTTCTTTTCTGTTGAAAATGTCAATGAAAACCAAGATTGTCCTTACATTTTTGTGGCATAAAATCAATGAATAAAATCATTATTTCTCACATTTTCAATCTATTTCCCATGCCGAGATAAGTCAAATATGTACCAGATTTTCAGGTTCTAAAATTTGACAAAAAAGCAGCATTTTTGAGAGATTTTCCAACCAGAACAGTGAATGAATAATCTGTAAGGGAAAAGCATTTTTATCATATTTTTTACACTAAAAATTTGCTCATGCCCCCAGTGAAAGGTGACCATGTATATACTAGATCACACAGGTCGTTCTTACCTCCTCTTGTATGAGCTCGCGCAGACCGACACACTTGGTGAACAGATCTCACAGCTCAGAATTCCGGAACCACAGGTTGTTGAATATATAATTATGAGCTGCAGGGGTGGCAACTGCCAATGCCTTTTTGAAGGCTTTCGACGAGTGGACAAGGGTGCATGCATCACACAGTCCATGGGGAGCTCCCTCAAGCGCCCTCACGGTTTTCCCGCAGGCTGTGGTGAAGACGCGGGAGTTGGCATGGTTGTTGCACCACTTGTGTTCATTCTGCTGTTGTGTTAATACCACATCACGCTCATGTGAGTCTAAATCTCCAAAAGCCCGGCCATACAATTGCTCAGATATCTTTGTTGCAGAGCGTGAACCACCCCCAGAGGCACTGGAACGTGAGAGGTAGTTGCTCACAGTGGGTACATTCACTGCTGTGATCCCAAAGCATGGCCATGTCCTATACACTGGTTGGGCATCCAGGGTTTTCTTGGTTTTCCGGCCATTGTTGCCCTGCATTTGCGCCAAGGTGAGCATTCCTGCTGCCCCCCCCTTTCCCTGGCACCTGTTTATATGTGTGATGATACAACTTGCAGCATACATCTCAGGTGCCATATACACCTTCCCGCAACGTGAGTGCTGCACCATTCGTGGGTCTGTTGCGTCAAAGCTCGCATGGGGGTCCAAGGCCAGTATTTTGTTTTTGAATGTGGCCAGTTTCTTTGCATTGACCTCAAAGTTTCCTTGCAACAGCTTCTTGTTTATTTTCTATGAATGATGCACGGACTTGCTAATTCCTTTAGGTCCACTAACTGACTCACCTGTGTGTTTCTCACTGATATCTTGAGCATCCACCACTGTCTCGTTTATTGGCCAGGTAAACACCTTCCGTTGTTTGCTTACCGGACTTGATGGTGGGCTGGGTTTTGGGTGAACTAGAGTGGAGGCGGTTGTACCTGGTCTCTCTATAAGACTGGTCGAAGGTGCAGGATTGAGTAAGTTTTGTACTTTGAGCACAGAGCGACTCAGAATGGCTGTTTCATGTATACTCACTCAATAGGAGTGTCCCTCCTATTGAGTAATTCCAATTAGCAATTTCCCTCATGTATAGTGTGGCATGCACTCACTTGGGCTGCTAAGTGCCATAATATGAGAGCTAGACACCTGACACGCAAGTGATCTTTTGTTGTATCAGTCCAGAGTGGTTCACCTAAAACTCGGTGCTGAATCATGTTGATGCAGCAGATGCCACAAGAGTGGGAGTCACACTGAATACCACATGGCAATGTATTGCCAATGTCCTCAAAGGTTCTATTAAACCTGGCCTTGAGCCAGGTTTGCAAAGCCCGCATAACATCCTTTGGTGGCTGAAGCCCTCATTGAGTCACCTGGTGATGTCACGTGTTAGGGATGCATGCTGGATTTGACGTTGGACTGTTAGGGTTCGCCGGATTTGATGTCGGGGTCATATTTGGTCGGAGCTCTCCTTGACTGAGGTCAGTAGTCGCAATATTCGGAAATGCACGGAAATACTGGATGACTCGGAAGTTGGAGATCTGAAGACTGATCGACACGGGCATTGGCTTCAACTTATGGGTTGCGCCCTCTTGGATTTCTAGTGCCCTGGTATTTCGGACTGAAGACCAGAGTGTTATTGGGTTTCCAATTGGTCGGGTCTATTTGGAAGGTCAGTGCCAATGATGCGTTGAGACTTATCAGAGATGAGCGGGGGCTTCAGGTATTCGGGGATGGGATGGTTAATGCGGGAAGGTAGGAGTAACGATAAATCAATATTGAGTAAAGGATAGCTTTTCTGGGAAGCGAGTGTAATCAAGGAGGGTTTGAGATGTCAGATGAAGTAGGGTCGGAATGATTGGAATGATTGGAGCGATCAGAATAATCGGAATAGTCGGAATAATCGGAATACCGAACAAGGTTTGAAGGCCTTATTACAGGTAGAAGTTTGGAGCAAACAAAGTGTAGTAATAGAGGGTGGTATGAAAGATAGTGATACGAAGTAGTGAAGCAATACAATGTGATACGATACAATACAATACAATACAATTTACAAGCTAAAGAAGCTTGATGAAGAGAAAATGTATTTAAGACATGCGGGATTCCAAAATTGGGAACGGAAGATAGGGGTGCATGATATGGAGTTCCAAAATCGGAGCAAATACAGGAATCAAGATAAGACGTACAGAGATAATATCAAGATAGAGCCGTGACTAAGAATAATAATGGGGACATGTCAGAAATAAGCGGAAAAGGCTTATCGGAGTACATGAAACATTGGAATAACACGGGTCGGATCTGGGATCTAACATCATGTTAGGACACTTGAGCACCACCCTCACCTCACGCCCATGCTTACCATACGAAATCATGCCAGCCTAGAAATCAATTCACCCAGCGACCCAATGATTCCCATTGACATTAATTGGAAACAGCAACTGTGATGGACCGCACCTGCTGCCACCATAGGTTTGCTTGATCTTCGAGCACTTCAAGTTGTACGTCTTGGTTCTCTCCATCTCGAGCACTTTGACATGGAAGGCTAGTGTAGTTACCCCTAAAGTACCTGCTGCAGGTTGTTTCTCCTCTATTCCATTTTGTAGGAACATCATCATAGCATCGATTACACCATCACTGAGCCACGCATTTGCAGGCAGCTGGGCAAGCTCATAGGTATCCACAAAGGTTCCAAACACAGTGACTGGTATGTTCCAATGTAACCAATTGAATGACTCTATTATGTGCTGAGCGTTCATGCTTAGCTCTGGGTCGCCTGCCTTTTGAGCCTGCACTAGCCACTCAGCTGCACTCAGCCATAGCTGAAGTGCCCTCCTGCTTGCATGTACTGCCTTCCACCACGTTAAAACCCAAAATGGCAATACCTGAGTTTGGGACTGGCCCTGGAAATGTCTGTCCATGAAGCCACGCGCACTGTCAAACCAAGCTTGGCCTAGTGCACATTCGTGCATTTCGATGAATGGTATGGAAGGGACCTTACAAGAACCCAGCCAAGCCAACAGTGTCGATGGTTCGCTCAGGGTAAACGACTTTGTAGTGGTGTCTTGCAGGACTGCCTGCTCTACCTCAGGAAGCTTGAAGGCAATTTCATCTTTTACAGTGAGCATGCTGTCCAGTAACAAAGACATATACTTTCCAGGTATCTTAAGAAGCCGCATACATTCCACCACAACCTCATTTGGCACGAGATGAGGCTCTCATGGATATTCTTTGCCATTGTTTATCCAGTAAGCTGAACAAAATTGTGTCTTGTCCGAGGATTCAACGTCCAGTGGAGAGGGCAAGCGACTCATCAGATAACACAACAGTGCAGTGGTAATATTAACAAAAAATAAAAGAAAATTGAAAATAGACTATGAAGGATTGAGTTAGATCGATCAGTCAATCATTGGGACTAGTGAAGACTAGTGACTGCTATTAGTGACCTTTGGTGACTTGGAGTCACAATCTGTTTAAGTCCCATCGAAACAAAAAAAATGCTCTGCCCAAAAATCGAACCAAAGACCATGGGATGGGACCAAATGAAACTACCTGAACCACTCCACCACGGAACGTGTCTGGATGCAGGACCGCACCTACAAATATGTAAACTTGGATTGTCCGGATCGAGCCCAGGCCTAAATGGTCCCAAAGGCCAGATTTGTCCAGATCGGCCCAGGCCTTTTCTCAAAACATCCAAATTTTTGTCCAGACTTGGCACAGGGGTATATACAGATTTTCAGGGGTCCTCATCAGGTGGGGTGTATTATTATTATCCCATAGCGGCACTAGCCAGCACCTGTCCCCAACTCCTTGGGTATGGACACAACTGACGACAATTCCTTGACACAAGTCAACAGATGATCCACCGCGGTTACACATATATCTTCTGAATCATGCATGAATCGGTTGACAATACAGCATGCTACAGACTCTCTCCTATGCCTCTCTCAAGCAGACTACAAACCCAACTTACAGACATAGGCATTGAGTTGACTCTTCGATAAGTGAACGAGTTCTGCCACAACATCATTAACAGGTTTACATTTCAGGGCAATGTCAGTTGTTTGGTCCATCCAGAGTGCAAATGCGGAAAATAGAGACAGTTGTAATACACAGGATCATCATGGACGAAGTGTTCACCTTCAGGCAGGACATCATTCTCGTCCAATATACGCACTCGACAAGAAAACCACAAATGCATCACACATGTGATCAATCATACAACGCAGTGCAAATGTTGAAGGATGAGGGGATGTCAGTAGAACACGCAATATAAGGAAAATATTGCTTGACAAACTGGTAGATCGTCACTGGGGATGGAATTGATGATGGGAACGTGGTAGACAGAGATATATGTGGACACAGAAACTAGGTAAAACATTGACAGCAAACTAATATATATTTACAAAACGAGGGCAAAAACAAACTAACTATATAAATGCATAGACCCATAAATAAAGACAAATACATGCTATAAGATTCAACTCAGACTATCCATTACATGTATCACAAAAAATATTTTAACTTACATAATAATCCTTGCATATCTGTACAGGCACAGGTGGTATCCTGACATAGAACCTCCACAGAGATCCCTCCCCTCCCAAAGTCAGAGTCGGGGATTATTACTACTATATAATCTGTATGACACGAATCAGTTGTGGTTTGTTTGCTGTGGAGTGACACTGAGACACTCGGATGTCATACGGCCCAGAATGACCCGGCTGCTGGGAGTGCAGTGCGCGGATGGGTCCATGGACCCATGACCCCAATGCGCCCACAAGACACATCTATATAACTACACGTTGGCACATGACTCCCTTCGCCAAATGAAAGAAATACTAATAAGTACCTAGTGAGCGGCATGGCGAACTTGGGCCACTTAGAACACACATCCTGGAGAATGGCACACAGAATACAGTTTCATTTATGAACAAATTGAAGTTAGCGGTAGAGTCCAACTTACTAACTTATCAAGTAACAAGTAATAGTATTAAGTAGTGAGACAATGCTCTGGTTCTAAGTATATTAGGATGAAAATATCTAAAATATCTGAGAATAGCTAAGGTATTATTGGGAATTATTGCAAACCGTTTGAGGTCAGTCAACCTCTCTCCCCACACAATTTATAAATGTGTGCCATGCGACACCTCCATGCAGGCACTGGGGGCATGAGCATATTTTTAGTGTAAAAAATGTGATAAAAATGCTTTTTCCTTACAGATTATTCATTCACTGTTCTGGTTGAAAAATCTCCCAAAAATGCTGCTTTTTTATCAAGTTTTAGGACCTGAAAATCTGGTACATACTTCACATTTCTAGGCATGGGAAATGGATGTAAAATGTGAGAAATAATGAATTTACTCATTGATTTCATGCCACAAAAATGCAAGGACAATCTTGGTTTTCATTGACATTTTCAACAGAAAAGAACCAAAATTTATCCAAGATTCCACAGTAGAAAAAAGGTGAGAAAATTAGTAAAATATATGAGATTTTCATGAGATTTTTCAAAACTATTAGCCAATGAATAATTCAACATTTTTCTTTAGTTTTTGCAAGGAAAAACCTGATGGATAAATGTTTATCCAATGGATAATCATTCACCCATAGGCAATATATAACAAGTTTTCTGAACCGAAAAGGCAATGAAAAAGTCAATGGATAAGAGTTTATCCCTTGGATAATCATTCTTCCATATGGGGTAAATGTTCTGCCTATGGCAGAATGATTATCCAAGGGATAAACTCTTATCCATTGACTTTTTCATTGCCTTTTCGGTTCAGAAAACTTGTTATATATTGCCTATGGGTGAATGATTATCCATTGGATAAACATTTATCCATCAGGTTTTTCCTTGCAAAAACTAAAGAAAAATGTTGAATTATTCATTGGCTAATAGTTTTGAAAAATCTCATGAAAATCTCATATATTTTACTAATTTTCTCACCTTTTTTCTACTGTGGAATCTTGGATAAATTTTGGTTCTTTTCTGTTGAAAATGTCAATGAAAACCAAGATTGTCCTTGCATTTTTGTGGCATGAAATCAATGAGTAAATTCATTATTTCTCACATTTTACATCCATTTCCCATGCCTAGAAATGTGAAGTATGTACCAGATTTTCAGGTCCTAAAACTTGATAAAAAAGCAGCATTTTTGGGAGATTTTTCAACCAGAACAGTGAATGAATAATCTGTAAGGAAAAAGCATTTTTATCACATTTTTTACACTAAAAATATGCTCATGCCCCCAGTGAGGACTCTCCTCCTCGAACTTCATTTTCTCCCACCCTTCTCTACACCCTTGCCTTTCAAATGTCACCTCTGCTCTACCATCATCCTAGTGTATTTGACATCAACATCTCTGGCCACCCTGTAGGAATGTGGACAACCGTTGAGTAGTCACCTTGGTCTGAATCTGGCTTATGTAAGATGGTTCGTGTGTAGTCTCCTAACTTCTGAAACTTGTATATGTATTCATGCTCTATATAGTATAGTCCTTCCCAAGGATTCGTGTCTATTGTTAGGAAGTAAGTAGTATCAGTTCAATTGTACAGTTCATAGCTAATGTTTCTCATAGTTCTTACCTTTGCCAATATGTCCCGCTACTTTCTGGTAGATGTTACTGTACCCCTCCCCAAATGCAGCTTTGAGTGATGAGTAAACTGGCTTCTGAATGAGCAAGATTCTTGTGGTCACAAACCAGTTTGACCATTACTTCATATGTGCTCGTGGAGGTGCTGTGCAAACAAAAGCAATGACTTGGTCAAATGCTAATGTTGAATAGAGCCACATTATGGCCTCCAGGTGTTGGTTGAGCCCATGGAGTGCGAGGAACAGCACCAGAGGTCTCTCTGGTGGGGGGTGGAGTACAGTGAGCGATAGATTAACACGCACACATGACCATATTATGAAATATTAGTTTATTATGTAATTCCTAACCCTAGGTCCATGGACTTGGCTCCCAGTGGCTGGGTCGTTCCCATACGGCCTGTAGCCCAACTCTTGTATTATGTTACGCGGAGCTCGTGGAGTGTTCCAAACCTAATTCAAACGGTCTTTTCAAAATGCTGACTTCAGAGCTGTCAGAACAGCGCGCGACATCTTTTCATACAGTGTATGTTGTATATTTAACTAGGTGGTTCATCGCATATTCGACAGCATGCTTCACATTTGAAACTTGCATGTAACCACTTAGAGAGGGATCAGTTGATTGTTACAGTACGATTGCCGATATCACCTAGATTTGGTAGTGGCCCCGGTATGGAATCCCGAGGGGTCTAGACAACTGCGTCATCTTGGGTCTGGCAATTAGGATGCCATGACCCTGGTTGGGCCTGCCATTCATGTGATCAGTGTGCCATATTTGTGCTGTCTGAGGTCTCACTGTGATAGGTACCTAATTGGGAAAGTTGTGAGCACGTGTGTGTTAGCACAACCGAGATCATGTTGTACCAACCTATACATGAATCCACATGGGTCCGTGCACCTGCTCATGCCAGTGATAAAAAAAAAAAATTGAAGCCAGCATAGGTAAGCAATAACTACAATCCATTCCTTAATATGCCATACATGCGCACTCACCAGCATTGGCGTAATGTTACAAGTTTTCGTCGCACCCAGACTGCAGCTTATTCAACCTCACTGCACACTCAGCACATTCTCGCACAAGCAGCTGCTGCTGGCCACCTAGGACAGGTTATTTCATGGGATTTTGCAGTAGGAGCAATGGCACCTTACACTTGCTAAGTCTTATTTCTTCTAACTGTCTTCATTACTCAGTGTCAGTGGCAGGCCACGCCACTTCCTTAGTAATACTTTAGTTGCCCCTAGTACTTTCATGCGTTTTTGCGATACAAACCAAATTCAGAAACCTATGTGTCTTCACTGTGAAGAAATTGGTGATAACTTGTCTGTTGAAGATGCCATTTTTACTCTGCGTCTGTGTTTTGTCAGTAACGTATGGAAGTGGCGCCTAGCTTGCCGTTATAGAGGCTCTGAGCATGATTGTGGATATGAAGGTGTGTATTTTGGTTCATTGAACATATTATAAGGGCAACATCCAGGGGAAGTGGAATATCACACTGAACACTGGCAGATGGGAATCCAAAGTATATAAGTTCAAGGGAGGCTACAGGCAAGGATACATACCTGGCAGATGGGAATCCAAAGAGAAAAGCCTAAGGACTCCCACTGCCGACGCGACTACTAACTACGGAAAGACTCCAAACTGACTGAACATTTTGGGTACTTAAAACGGAAGTCACGTGACCTATGATGTAGCCCAGGTAGGTTCCAACTTGCACACATAAGCGGGCACTTAAATTGCAAATAGAAGTGCCAGCTGTAGAAGTGAGTAGGAAGGAGGAGGGGAGGAAGGAAATGGGAATATTAGATAGAAACAACAGGGAGAAAAGAGATAAAAGGGAAATGGGGACAGAAGAGGTGAACATAAATAAGAGAGGAGAATAGGAGAAGGAGAATAAAAAGAAGAATATGAGGGGTTCCCCTTACACATATTGTCACACTCATACTTTATATCCAGTCATTTTGCCCCATCGCATCATAGACTGAGTTGTACAGGGTATTATCTCCCTGTACTATGCATTTGCGTAAAATTCATACAACCGCAGATTTCAGAGAACTTAATATTTCAGAGAACGGTCTTGGCAATGTGCTTGTGCCATCTAGCTCACGTAGTATGTCCAGTTTTCTTTGAAATGTTATTTCACGATACTTACCATCTTTGTAGATATATCTCCTATAGACATAGATTACGAACCACCTGCTCCAGTGAAACAAATTCCATATGCACCAGCAGGACTCGTAGTGTTTGGGTTTTCAATTGGTCCTCCCATCCCAAAACTGACTGCGGGAATTTTGGACCATGCCGACTTTCGAGCCATGCAAGCTCTTGCAACACCGACAGGTCTGGCCCCTGACTTTTTAAAGCACGTATGGAATTGTTTGCACAAATGCCAGGATTGTGCAAAAGTATTTTTGCCTGGTGCGTATGAGGAGCACCAAATGACCAGTGGCACACACAGCTGTGAAGCCAATGGCAGCAGTGGTCATGGAAATGGGTTGGGCAGATATGGAGGGCTCGATGATTACTCAATGTGGTCATGCTCTGCCTCGCAGAAGTATGCAGACAGAGAACACAAGAGAGAAGAAGAAGAACAACTTGCAAAAAGTCTTATCATTACTGCACAGTCCACACCATCTAGTTAGATAGATAGAATTTCTCAACAATAGGTAGATCTACCACCCAAGTCGCCATCCACACATGTTTTCCCCATCTTAATATACATCACAACTATTTCATCATTGAAATACTCATTAATCATTCTTGGAGTCCCTGTCAATTACTATGAGTCATATATTGTGAGGGATAACAAAGCCACGAATGCGGAATGGTAAGCAGGTCAGCAAGAAGTGGAGGGGGTGAAGCTTTCAGTGCAGGGTGGACAATAGTACTATGATTTTTACATGTGTAGGTAAAAAAAAATATTCCAAGATGTAGATAAATTTGACAGGAAGGTTTGAGAGAAATTCGAAGGCAATCAGGGTTCTGCAAGTGGTGAGTGCATGTGAGCTGAAAATGGCATGCAGGCAGATTATTGCAAGCAGGGACCAGGAAACTTTCATAGGGTCTAGATAAATGTCAATGGAAGGTTTGGGTGAATTTGAAAGTGTTTGGAGCTGTGCAAGTGGTGGGTGTGTGTGAGCTGAAAATGGGGTGCAGGAAGATCACGACAAGCAGGTGCTGCCAAACTTTTAGGGTTTAGATAATTGTCAATGGAAGGTTTGGGGGAATTTTGAGAGTGTTTGGAGCTGTGCGAGTGGTGGGTGCGTGTGAGCTGAAAATGGCATGGGGGAAGATTATGACAAGCAGGTGCTGCCAAACTTTCATAGGGTCTAGATAATTGTCAATGAAAGGTTTGGGTGTATTTTTGAAGGGATTGGGACTGGGCGAGTGGTGTGCTGGTGCAGGTGTGGAAGGGCATGTGGGCTGACATCGGCAAGCGCGGGGGCAGGGGAAGGAAAACTTATATCCATGTAGAGATAAAGAAACAGGGAATAAAATGGTGGTTGGATTGGGAACCGTTTGGGGGTGTGGACGTGTGGACATGTGGACAAATAGGTCGGTGCCACCGAACTGACATAGGTCACATGATTCACATGCCTCCTGAATGTGAGTGGGGCTGGGGCTGGGGCTGGAACTGCAGGTGAGGATGCAGGTGTGAATGGGGGTAGGGATCCGGGGGCAGGTACTGGGCCAGCTGGGGCAGGCGCGAATGCGGTGGTGGTATAAATATTGTGCGCCAGTGCACTAGCGGCTGCTGTAGCTGGTGTGCGAGTGCGTGCAGATCCAGATGTGCGTGTGGGTGTGAAGGGTGGTGTGGGGGCTGGTGCAGGTGCTGGTGCAGATGGGGTAGCAGGTGCAGATGGGGTAGTGGTGAGTGCAGTTGTGGCTGCACGTGTGGTAGTGGGTGTGGATGCAGGTGCGAGTGCAGCTGTGGTGCGTGCAGAAGTGGGTGCGGATGGGGTAGTGGGTGTGAGTGTAGCTGTGGCTGCACATGTGCGTGCAGATGCAGGTGTGGGTTCGGGTATGGGTAGTATGGTGGCAGGTTAGGATACAGGTTCTGGTGTGGGTGTGGGTGTGGGTGGGGTTGTAGGTGGGGGGTCTGCTCATGCAGGCGTGGCTGATGCTCTAGCGGATGCCACTGCTGCGGCGCATGTGAGGGCTGGAGCTGGAGTGAGTGTGGCTCTGGGTGTGGGCACGGATGGGGTTGCAGGACACTGGAGTGTGGATGGCTGATAGTGGGTGGTGGGAGAGGGTGAAAGTGTGGGACATTGTTGGGAAAACTGACTGTGGAGTCGTTTTCAGTCATGGGGGAGGAGTTAGACAGCAGGGATGCCACCTTTCCTGATCCCCGCCCAGCGAGCTCCTGTGTGCTGATCTCAGTCTTCTGGAGCGACACCTCAGCCCGACGTAGTGTACTTCAGGCTTTTTTGATAGCAGCCCGCAATGCTTCTGTGGATGAGGCACCCCTTCTTTTCTCATTTGGGGACCTACCGTTTTGCAGGTCATCAAGGTCCAGTTCAGCCCATGCCAATGTTTCATGGCAGAGGGAGACCCTTGTGATGCCCTTTGAGAGGGACTTGTTCGACACCTGGATCCAAGTGTCCATAGCTTCCAGACCTTTAAGACGCGAGGTGACTAAGAAATGCCATGATTAGCCTGTCCCCATAGCTTTGTGAAATAAATACCTGTTCTCTTGATGTTTTTTTGCGCACATTCTGAGACTGAACCGACTCGATAAGAGTGCCACACACCACTGCCCTCAAAAATATGCATTGTCTGATCCTTGAGCCAGTTGTATTCTTCACTGCGGGCAAGAGCTCCCAGCAAGGTACACCCTGTTCCCTCACAGTTCACATCAGCATGGGCAGCCTCCATGAGATTCATACTCAATTCGCCAGCCAGCCACACATCTTTTGGAATGAAGCTCCATTCCCAGCAGATGCCAGCAAATGTGAACTGACACCAGACCTTATCATGGACCCAGTCTGGACCACATATGAGCATTTATTGTAGAAAATTAGCCCATAGAAGAAGACTTACCATATCTGGCTTTACCACCCTCTTTGCAGATAGCATCGAGGGTCCCTTCGAAGTCTGTGTGTGTAATACAAACAAGACTGTGCATGAGATTTTTGATATCATCGGGGATGCTATATCCCTTGATTTTGCGCTTGAAGGGTACATGGCAGAGCCTAAAAATCCGGTGGAGGTGCTCGTACAGCGTGAGATCTTGCAGGAGCCTTGTTGGTTCATGCAGGTCTTTTTTATGTCCGATTTCAATTGTGCGGTCGGCAAGATACAGGCCTAACCCTACATAGTGGAGACATTAGCAGGTATGCAGAGGACGACAAGGAAATTCTCACCTAGCGCTTGACCACCATGCTGGTCACCACCCCATTGTAAAATACCGACCAGGACATCAACGTTTGGAGAATGTATGTGTCTCCATTTAAGTTTACTCCCTGTATCCTTCAACACAATCTCATCTATTAGGTGGAAAAGTGTGCAGTGTGCAGTGGCTGTTTGCCAGCTCAGGAACGCACGACAATATACGTCTGCTGCAGCCAAATTATTACTATTGGTGCGTATGAGTGAATTAAATATTGCTTACAACAATCCTTATCATGGTTCCACCCTACTAGCTCAAATTACAATATCCCTGGGGCACGTTTAAAACTGATATCACTCTGTATGTATTGTGTGCGCACAAGTCGTTGACTCATTGCTGGTGTCATACAGACAATGATACAATAAGCTGATCAGTGTTTTCTGGGCAGGATGACTCATGCACAATCCAAACGTAATGTTCATCTATTGGCTTTTCACCCACCTCTGACTCCTTATAGTGTTTTACACCTTTTCCGTAGTTTAGCTAGGTTATGACGGGAATACTGAACACGACACTAACCTTCCCAGTCAGTTCCACAAGGAAATATTTCCATCTTTGCCTTCTTAATGAAGACACGAAGATGGTCACAGTTTGCTAACGAAATGTGTAGGTCAGAGAGCATTGGGTTGGCTGTTGGAACCAGGTCACGAAGCTGTGAACAGATTGCTGGATGCCGCAAAAATCGCTTAGGTGTAGCATCCGCTAGTTCATGATGCATTCGGTGGAGCATATTATGAAGCTCTTGTTCCACTGCAGGCAGTGTAGACAGTGGTAGGGGGATAGGGTGTGTATGCAGTCCAGAAGTTATAATGACTATTTATGGACACCCATTTAGATCGTATGGCTCATATATCTGGAATTTAGCCTTGCATGACGAAGTGACCATCACTCCCTGCTTGAGAGCTCTTGTCAATACATTTCTATGTTCTTGTGCTTGTGTACAATCAGAACGTGAGCAACACAACTTACTAAAATTACGTACGACAGAACGGCCACATAGATGTCGAATTAGCAACCGTGTGACAAGGAAGCAGAGGACCTCTGCCTTCTGCGGTGGCAGCTTGTCCGATTCTGGCCACTTCATCTTGGTCATTATCAAACAAAGCCTCCATATACTCCTCATTGGTCTCCTGGACTCGATGATCAATGAGGTGGTGGCGGTTGTGCGAACCATAGTGTTCACATCTACACTAGGTGAGCGGTATCTTCTGATATAAAAAGACCATACTTACTTGATGTATGCATATCCATCTTTGTGCCTCCCAAATACAAGCCAACCTTTACAGCTTGCTTCAGGTGAGCAGTGTCCCCGCAATGCTTTATCAAGAAACTCACGCCGTGACTCAGCGTGAGCATATTCCTCACTGGAGAGGGCTGTTGATTCATCCAAAGGACAAGGACAGCCTTCTCGATCCAGAGCCATTCTCAGAGCGAGAGTTTTTTTAAGTACAACGGCGCGCGCAGAGATTGGAACCACTGGAATATCATTATGCAGTGCTAGTTTGATGTCTTCGCGTGAGGGGGAACTATATGTCATAGAGCGTAAACTTGGGTGAGCATGGCTGCATATTTTTGATCCCTGGCCTAAATTGTGCATTAGAAATAATAACCAGAGAGTAATCTTGATATATATACATGTAAGTGAAGTTTCCTTACATTTAACTAGTGAGCCGGTGCTGTCTTTCAAAAGATCACATTCACACTGATAATGTTGTCCCATCAGTGCCCCTAGTCCATAAACTATGTTTTTTTTTTAGGATGCACGCGTTTTTTGGGATCCGCATCCACTGTGAAGACGTGTGTGATGCGAAATTTCGCATCTGTTTGCAGGTATTCTTCATATGCGCCAGGGGGATATTCAAGCGCGAGATTCACACTTGTGACTTGGTTTATCCTCATGGGTCCCTGCATTGACTTGGGGTGTGTGGGCGAAGATGAGAATGGGATAAGAGATGTTGGCAAGTTGGAATTATCTTCCACAAGAGCGGTCTGTATTCGGGCAGATAAAAAGGAAATGAGTGTGTTTAAGGATGAGCTGACAATGAGCTGACAATTTCTGGAGCCAGCTGATAGGAAGCAGGACCAGAACGGTCAAGTAAGAGGACGGACAGTTCATTCAGCCGCGACGAAATATCCTGAATTTCAGGACCTTTGTTTGCGAGGCCTGCAGACTCGGAGTCCTCTATCCCAGAACTTGAAGCCGACTCATGAAGCTCGCTCATAACAGCACAACAACAAAATACCAAACCACAAACAAGAAGGCACATACAAACACACACAAAAAAAAAAAAAATCACCCAAGGAAACGAAAAACTTGCAGCCAATAACAAAGCCAAAAAATGCCAAACAAAAACAACTAGCAAAACGACTCGCGAGGCACAAACAACAGCCCAGAGCCCCAAGGAGACCAGAAAACGCTCGAGAGGCCAGACACCCACCCATTGAAACAGAACAAGTAGGGCGAACCCAGGTCCGGAGAACCAAAACAAACAAAAAAACAGCCGCCAGGGCAAAGAAGACCAGAGACGGGAAGCAGGAGACGGACCAAAGGGAGGGGAAACGCGATACAAACGACACAACACAAAATCACAAGAGA
Source organism: Ramaria rubella (assembly GCA_015039355.1). Lineage (NCBI taxonomy): Eukaryota > Fungi > Basidiomycota > Agaricomycetes > Gomphales > Gomphaceae > Ramaria > Ramaria rubella. The sequence goes on from MU134317.1 coordinate 362,806, forward strand.
ACTAAACAAACCCATAAGAGACAAACAGACGACAACAGAACCAGAAAAATCGAAATAACGCCACCACATAAAACCGACACAAATCAGACAATATGGCAGCACAGCCAAGGACAGACGGGGTCCACGACACCCACAAAAAAAACAGCGAACCAAAAAACTACCGGGCTCCAAACACGCAGAGACCCTTGGCAGCTGGACACAAACCCGAGAACCTCCACGCAGCACACAGCGCAACCGGGGCTTAAGAGTCACCTTGTTGATCGCTGTCAACGTTGTTTGGCTCCAAAGACCAGTTCCCACTGGTCAGCTTCGTCTGATCTAAGTACTACTAGTCGTACACCCTGCTGCATTCACTGCTCAACTTCTCTGGCTATCCATATCCGACAAGATGCTTAATGTTTCTTTTTCAACAGCCCAGATTCGAGCCACCATCGGCGCCTCACCTGTTTCATCCATCTGCCTTGGGCTCGCGGTGATGGGTTTGGTATTCAAATGCCTTGTATTTTCCCGGAGCTCTTGTGGAAAACTACCTCCTGGACCGCGTGGACTACCTGTCCTTGGTAACATTTTCCAGTTGCCAAGATTCCAATGGTTGCGTTTCACAGAATGGAAAGAGCAATACGGTGAGAAATCGGTACCATCTACGCCCTCCGACTAACTTGGACGCTTCACAGGTCCTATCTTCTCACTGAATTTGGCAGGCCAACCCGTGATCGTCTTGAACAATTTCACCGTGGCTGCGGATCTTTTTGGTAGGCACTTATTCCTGGGCTAGCCCCCCCCGAATTTCAGAACCGGTGCTTACGAGTCATAAAGAACGTCGCTCTGAAATATACAGCGATCGGCCTAGATTCATCATGGCCTCCGAGATACTTAGTGCGGAATCGTTTTTACCGTTCCTGAGATTCGGATCGCGGTGAGATTACTTTATTCATGATCGTGGGCGACTCCCGCTCAGCCATGGGCCTTGGTAGATGGCGTGAAATGCGTCGTGTTGTACACGAAGGATTTAATCCTAGATCTTCAGAAAAATATCAGCCACAACAAGCGAGGGACGCCATGGATCTTGTAAAGACGCTTCTCAAGGACCCAGCTGCTTGTGAGGAACATATCTTACGGTATGCATCGTTTTCAAGACGCCGATTTCAACATTTATTAATTCCCCTACAGAGCAGCGTCTTCATCTATTCTTTCAACCATTTATGGCTGGCCACCACTTCGTTCCGAGGGCGATCAAGTGGTGCAACGCATTAATGACGTTATACACCAACTCGCCGAAGCTGCTCTGCCTGGTGCATACATGGTCGAAGTCTTCCCATTTATGCTGCATTTGCCTGTGTGGATAGCGAAATGGAAACGTCAAGGTCTGGAATGGGAGAGGGAGAGCAGCCAGCTATTCAAACGTCTCATTGAAGATGTTAGGGGCAAAATCGTATGTGATCATCAAATTTCCGACAAATACCTCATGGCATCATGATTCAGAAAGCTGGCGGCAATCTGACATGCTTCTTGGCCACGTTTCTGGAAAATGAAGAGAAATACACCTTGACCGCGAAAGAATCTGGCTGGCTTTCGGGGACATTATTGTAAGGGCATTTTATTAAGGATAATTCCAATTTAATTATACTATTTTCCCGTAGCGGAGCGGGTGCCGAAACAGTTCGTTAAATTACTTTGAGGGTGATCCTTCTAACATAATATCATTCAGACTGCCACATCATTAACGGCGTTCGTGCTCGCCATGACATTGTACCCCGACGTAATGCATAAAGCCCAGGCTGAAATTGACATGGTAGTTGGTCGAGAACGGACGCCATCATTTTCAGATCAAGCACAGCTTCCGTACATTCGTGCCGTAGTGAAAGAGATTTTACGCTGGTGGTCTCCGGCTCCACTCGGTAAGTCGCAGCTGGATATGTTTTCGCGACTAACCATATTTTTCACAGCTGTTCCCAGGCGTTCTACACAAGTAAGCACCACAAAGTTACTTGCGAACCGGGGGACTGAAAATAATGGACCAGGATGATTGGTACAACGGTTACTACATTCCAAAAGGCAAGTTTCAGGAGGACGTTCAGCCATTTCTGGAGCTCAGCCCCTCATAGGGTCCATTTTAATTGCAAACGTATGGTAAGTGTAGAACATGGTGATGCATTTTTTACATATTGTAAATCTGACGTCATGGTTCAGGGCGATGAACCGGTGAGAGTAATGCCTTCATTATCGTATATGACTTCACATAGGACAGAGACCCGAACTATTTTCCTGATTATGAGGAATTTAGACCAGAACGTTTCCTTGACAAATATGGACTAGTCGATGTTGCCCCTCCAGACACTCACTCGCGAGGGCATGCAACATATGGGTTTGGAAGACGGTTGGTTTCTTAAAAATAGACGTTATTTCTCACCGTTTACAAATTTCTGCTAATACAGTATCTGTGTCGGCATAAACTGGGCAAATCAAGCACTATTTATCAATATTGCGATGATTCTGTGGGCGACGAACATAGGAAGAGCTGTCGATGCAGAAGGAGTTGAAATCACTCCGTCAATGACGGGATTTTCAGACAGGGGATTAGCTATGTGAGTCATTCCATTGATACGGACAAGTTTGAATGCACCTCTCACTGTCTTGTGTTCGCCAGTCGACCTAAACCCTTCAGATGCACGATCACCGCACGATCACCAGGCGTCACTGAAATGTTCGAGTCAACTAAATGATTACTTTAGTAAACCAAATCCAGCCCTAGTACCCTTAGTGAAACGTGTGTATTATGACCGGAATACACTCTGGAAAAAAAAATCTGCCTGAAGAACAACCTGAAGCACTGCAATTGCCGTCATGGTTTCATCGGTGTAAGTCATACTATACTCCATGGTTTCCATTGCTTTTAACGTCAAAAACATGATCCTAAAATGTTCATGAAAAGGATGTGAGGTGCGAATCATGATGCTTACCTCCCGGTGTAATGATTGCTGTGAACTCTTGTCGATGATAATAGACATCCCATAGCCCGTCTACAGGTCCTTAATTTTATTCAAGATGTACAGCGTAGTAGTTGCGTACCGTAGTGTTGTCTAATCCTTGCATAGCAGATACACGGGGCCGAAAACCTGCAATAGCCGCACCGCTCGCTGGAGGGGGATACGTAGTCACTTCACCTTTACCCCGGAGATATGATCGTGAGTTTAGATTAGCAAGGATTGTGTTGCAGTACAACGGGCATATTGGTGCATATGGCGTAGTAAATATTTCCTTAGTGGGCCAGGCCACAAGCTAGTTCAAAAAGCGATCAGCACCAAAGACAAACAATATCATGTTGCGTACCGTTATTATTACTAAGACAGCGACAATAGCTGTGATCATTCCAGTGTTCACTACAACGACAGCCATACGAGCTAACATCTTATCAGATCTGAAAAAAAAGATATCTTTTCAGAGAGAAAAGAAATTTCAGATTCTTAACATTTACCGTTTCAAACCGGTTCTTCCTTTCCACAAAAGCCAGCACATTATGGCGGCAATGACGATATCTAACACGGCGGCCACCGCGTTCGGATAATATATGAGGAACTGTAACATGATTCAGTATTTATCAGTAGGTATTCTTCATACGCACGTCAAACTTGTGCAACGTCTGAACAGTAGGAGATCGTAGACTAATATGAACATGTCATGGTTGGCTACACGAGTTAAGGGGACAATATGCTCACTCAATAGTAACATAAACTGCGATGGACGTCATGTTGATCATGTGAGTATTGATGTTTTAGATGATGGTGGACATACCTATATCTCCAACTGCATTCGAATTATTTTTAAGCCAATGACTTCAGGGTGTAAAATCATACTTACTGCACTTTGCAACTGCTAACGGCATCTATACAGGAAACCAAATAAGAGATAGTAGACTCAATATCTCAGGCTGGAATGACTTACAAGTATGGCGGGAAATATGTGCCTCCTATCGCTGACTACAATTTTCAGGTGAGGACCGTAGAGATTAACGGTTTCAATATCCTCACATATCCATATCCTATGAACAAGAAATCCATGGGCTGCGAGACCTACGATGCCCTTTTTTCGGTGTCAGAAATAAGGCAAAGCGTGAGCAAAGAGTTTACCGTAAATAGGACTTGGAGCTGCCAGAAAACTGTCAGCCACGAAGGCTATTCAGGAAAGACAATCTCACGAAGAGTTCGCTGTGTATAAGCCAGATGAAGTGCTCGAATTTACAGCTGGCAATGGCAGGGGCTACTCACGGGAACCATTCCGTGAGGATTGCTGGATTGCCGAAGTTGGTCACGAGCGCACGCCACACTATCGCAAATCATGGGTCAATGTTGAAAAACCATGTTTGTTAATACGCACTGCCTTTAGAGATGACGATTTGATGTCCCGAGTCCATGATCCTATCTTCGAATAAGCACATGAACATAGAGTAATATGTAGTTACCTACCATAGGAAAGCAACCTAGAGTATATGGTTCAGATTCATGTTATGAAGATTAGCACTAATGTATATTTACCAGTGCCTTAAATTTGACTGGGTCTTGTGGATAGCTTTTTTCACGTCATATAAATTCTCGTGGTCACGGACGAGGATGCAATATGGCATACTTTACAAAATACAAGAACCTGAATGACCAGTATATCAAGCGTGGCACATATTACTCAGAATGCACAGACGTACACTTGCATGCATAGCATGCCCCAGACTGCGAAGGCTAGAAAGCAGCCGATAAGTGACGCCCCATATGTAGGAGCAATGTTGATCATCTGCAGCTGGGTGTCCATTGTGACGCTTGTACCACGAAACTCACAACGGGGCCATTATAACCATGGACCAAACCTGAAATACGCTTCGGAAGGCCACCACATCGCTTGACGCCACAGCTTCCAAAATGATGGAATGTGTCCGGAAGACATCTTAATGATATCATCTCCCACGGTCCACGACAGCATCTACCAGTGAGGCTGGGATCCTACATAGAAGCCAAACATGGTAAAGGTGCTTTTCATTGAGGTGTTGACGCTATGCAATAGCACCGACATTGGGCGAGAAGTGTATAGCCATGGTATAATGAAAAGCAGGCGGCTTTGATTTGGATACCCTTGAATCCACGCCACTCTTCACGAAGTAGAATATGTATGCGAGGTACTTATTTCTTGTGATGGGAGTGAAGAGCATCGCCTTCATAATTTCGAAGGTCCCGGTAGAAAAATGCGTCTTTCGTGATACTAGTAGTTCCTTCCCAGGATATGGAAGGTCGTGATGTAAATAAGCGTAGGAGCTCAAAGTTTGCGAACGAACTTCAGAACAACTTACCAAATGTATTCCTTCTCCTAAGTATCAGACTTCAGCGCGCCTCCTCGATGCCCGGATCGCAATGTAACGCACCATACTGTGACGAGTATCCGGTGAAATCAGAAGGCATCTTGTATTTGCTCATTAGGTTCAGCCCCACTGATAACGGAATTTGAAGTTTCGAAACAGAACATAAAATCTCATACATATTGCATGCTCACCAAACATCGTACCCGGATAACCGCTTGGTTTCGATTGATCATCACGGCTTCACTGCCAACCTCTTTCCGTGTAAGATTTCTCAGGGGTTAAGCAACTTTCATACAGTAATATGATTTTTAAGTCCAGGCATATGGCTGTAACGTCGGAATTAAAGCCCATATATGATTGATTGAAGCCTTGGAGATTTCAGGAAAATAAGCTAGCTTCATTGGCGTGTGTTTCAATACAAGAAGTATTGCGATGGTCATGTTTGAGTAGAATCATGTGTGGTCTGTGGGCGTGTAGGTACCTGCGCTCTGAATCCGTAGGCCCGGTGCGTTGCAACAGCCCTGCGCTCTGTCCAGGGGGCGGCTATATATGTGAGACTGCAGTTGCCTAATATGATGATGGCGCCGGTACAAGCGAGACGAATTAGAATTGCGAGATGACAAACATGGCCCCAATCAATGGATGACTATTAGTACTCGCAACATCTTCAAGTTGGGTAAATGTGAGAAAATGTTGCCGCGGCTCAACAGCATGAAGAACTGTTCAAGCTCACACGTACATATGCTTCTTCTAATAGTCACCATTTCCCAGGCACATGTCGGGTCAAATACACAAAGTGTAACACTACAGGTAAAAACTGTAAGGGATAGTAAAAAGATTACCTTCATCCAGATGTCAACTAGAGCCGACAGGAACGAGCCATGTATATTGTCCATCGTAAATATTATGAAAAAAACCGCGTATTATTTATATCGATCCCCCCTCCAATAATCGAATTGTGGGCATTATAGTCCAATTGGGCGTACATCAACACTCACTGCTAATACCCTCAGTTGATGTGGGCGAGATCATCTGCTAGCAGGTACCTAGATGTTCTTCTGTCTTGCAATACGCGAAGCCGAATCGGAGAGAGAAGGCATCCCAGCTTTGGAAATCCGCTGTGCTCGTATATCCGTAACATCGCGAGAAGGCCGATGTCTCAACTAGCTATGGCTCACAATAATAGGGTATTGATTTGTGCTAATACATTTTCTGAAGATTTCCAGGATGTATTAGATTCCAGAATCTGAATATTCACGGGATTCAAGGGACTTTCATGAATATCACATGGGCAAACTTAACTTGAATGAGTTGGCTATGCCAATGGAACTGTCCAAGATCCGGAACCTTAGGTCAAAAAAACCTCCTGCTGATGATTCTGGACTGAGACTCTCGCCAGATATTGATCCACTCGTATCGCCTCGTTCCTCATCTCGCGTTTGTGTTGGCGCGAGGGTACGCGGCAGACCGTCTACTCGTATCCATGATCTCGCCGGTCACAGCTGCCCATCGAGGCCTGCATCTCACATCTACAGCTACGCATAGGACTAAGGATATGACTTTGCATCTCGTTAACGTTCACAATAGGTACAGGAAGAACAAGATGGACTTTACTCGCACCTCCACTCGTCTATTTCCAAACACACGACTCGGGGAAAGTGTTGAATATTATACGGCCTTCAAGTTGAGGGGATGCAGAATTCGTTGCCGAAAGTCGAGAGCACTATGTTACAGACGTCCAGAATCGGGTTGCAAATTTGGAATCTTCTCGATCGTTGCATTCACTTGTAGGTAGACAATGGTTAATGGGGTGTTGACCCCCCAGAAAGGGGGATGCCGACGCTTGTCTCCCTGCCCCTACGCAGCTCACTCTCCGACCCTTGCGCGGTTCTCAGCACTCGTCGCTCTCACGTAGATATGATACATTTGGAGCACACTCGTATATGGGTCTCTACCTACAGGTGCTGAATCACACCAGTACCAAGTCCTGACATCAGAAAAACTTTCACACACGTACACTGCCAGTGGCACATCGTCAAAACGCAGCTCTACAGTCGGTTGATATTTTGCAAAGAACAACACCCACATGCCGTGAACGAATGAGAAACATGTGGGATGGCATCAAGGGGGTGAGTGGCCTCTCGGAGGGCACCATGCTGTGAAGTGCTGTTAACGCGGTAAGCCAACAGACACATGTTATGCAACCTGTATGCATACTTTGATAGATGACATGACAAGGAACTGTAGTGTGCTCATGTGTTCGGGATACTTAACTTGAGCCCCTATGCAGTATAGGAATTCCGGTGAGAGATTATGTAGGCATCTCAGACTCCAGGCCCATCTCCTTGATCCGTTGACGGTCGATGAAAAAAATTTCTGTTCTTCGTTTAATGTCTAATAGACTATCTATCCAATTGTTGCAATGGTCTGACTTAGAGAAATATGGTTGAAGTCAGAACTTCGTAATCAGGGGTTTAGCCTGACGGTAATAAAAAATAATTAAAAATCCTACTCAACGGCTGCAACCCTACTAAACATCATTGAATTTTACACCACATCTCCATACATCCTACATGCGTGTGGTCGTATTTCTTGTCCCAGTCGTCTTCCCAGGGTTCGAACACACTTGGCAGTTGTTGTTCGTTCGTTTGTGTTTTCATTCCTTCGGTGGCGGAAGAACCTTTGATTTTCTTTGAGGTTCGGGAGGGTGTCTCTGGGTGGATGGAAATAGGGTATTGTTGATCTTTGTGGGGTTGCGAGGATCTCTTTCGGGGGATGGAGATAGGATGAAAATTTATTCGAAGTATTTCTTTCAATCACTGACCTTCTGGAGCGTCCCCTGGAGCTTAGTAGGGTGACTCCGGACCATTACCCCCAGGTTCCCCACGCCACGCCCTTGGAGCTACATTAACGTCGTCAACAATCGCACCAACACATGCACAAGGTGCTTACTTGTGCGGGCTGCAGGGTACGGGTGACAACATCGGAGTCAATGACAAGAAATACTGGTGCGGAGAATGCCACTTGGGTCACAGCGAAAAGGATCGAAATAATAGCCAGGAAGCGCATTTGGTGAGAGATCGAGAGGGAGATAAACGAGTGTTAAGGGTACTAAGTGGAAAGGAAAGTCTATTAATAAATTGACGCAAGCTAGACACATAAGCAGAAAAATGTGAGAATGAAGGCATGGTGAGAGAAAGCGAAGTTGACGTACTGCACAGCACTTGTAGACAGCTTGGAAGAAAACAACAGGGCGGGTAGAGTTTACGGGCACGGGCAACTCGGCTGTCGAGTTCACAGTCGATTGTTACCGTTCGGCATACCGGCTGATGGGCTGATCCCATCAACGTCAAAAAAGGTAAGGTAGAGGTCAGCGAAACCCGGCACCCCATTACATAAGCACTGAGGCCCATTTTCGATGACTTACAGATACACATCTGAATAGGATATTACAATTATTGTTGCTGGAATACCATCTTTATTCATTGTGCTAATACTTGTTGCAAAGAGTTTCTCAAGAAATTCAAATTTTATGGAGCAGTAGCAGTCATAAAGTTGAACAACCTAAAAAAATGATTATTATTTCTACATATGTTTCGAGTGATTTGCAACACTTTTCGATTTTTCTGGCCAGTGAGTTTTGCACATCACATGATCTCGGCTATGCTAGCAGACCCTGCTGAAAACACATTTCGAGGCCACACAAGAGGATTTCTGTGATTCTTTAACTCCTAGCTGATTTGTAGAATGCCTCGCAAGTCCAGAACCGCATCCAAAATCTTCACAAACCTGCAAAGTTGTGCAAGATATATACAAAGGAAGCACCGGACAAGGATTTTCACTTGATTGGATTATGGTGCACAAGCCGTTTGGGCTAATAAGAAGTATCATGGGCACCAGATCCTTCCAAATAACATTATGCAGGAGTTAGAAGAGGCAGGGCACTAAGTATATACCTGCCAGACTGTTATTTTTGCAAAGTCAAATTTCCAACCCTCAGATTTTGCAGTCATGTGACATAACCACCCTAAAGGTGCCGGGTTTTGCTGACCTCTACCTTAAGCAATCACTCTAAGTCCCCAAGTACTCTTTAGCAGTATTATGTAGTAAGGATTATTATATTTGTGTGCTTCAGAAATGCACCATTCAAGCTCACGACATTGAGATGAGTCAATAATCCCTCTCCTGGAAAACCAGTGGTTCCTCACTGTGATCTCAGGCCACTCAATCACAAGATTCTTATTATAGTCATTATTTATATGACCATCATCTACCACCTCCTTTGTACCATCCTTCTACCCATGAATGTTGGTAGCAGGAGCTCATATTTTTTTAGGTGAGAAACAAGGTTACACAGAGCAAATCTCTCAGAGCCCTCAACTGGTAAGCAAGCTTGCTCAGTGCCTTTTTTGCTAAGGCTTGCACTGCAATGTCTTGCTTAGTGAGCAAGAGTATGTGTCACAGTGTGCATAAACACCTGTTGTATGACCCTTGCCACTATTAAGACGGTAAGAGGAGCCCTACAGCTGCTTTGCTACTCGTTTCTAGCAGGTTTGTTGTTCAGCACAAGCAGCCCACTTCACATACCGACACCTAGCAGGTTCTTTTCACTTTCCTGCCCTCCTGCTCCATATTGTGTACTTTGTATGGTGATGCCTTTTCCCTAAGGGGTTTTATCCTTTGGTGCCGTTGACCTATAACTCCAGCCTTTGTTCTTTGCACATGATGGAGAGAGTTTTGAGTTTTGAGGATTCCGGGGGAATATTGCTAAGCCTCGTCTGGACTGCTGTCAATGAGATCGGGGCACTGGCCAATATGCCGAATGGTAACAATCAACTGATTACTGAGCAGTAATCAGTTGGGTTTTAGACTCCTACCCAGTCAACGGCTGTCTTCGTCTCACTGTGTATGTTGAGTTAATTACAAGTGATATATGTGTTACCTACTTGCGCCCATATCATTAGAACTCAATTCAAACACAGATGAACTTTAATGTGAGAGAAGACAGCCAGATGATTGGCAACAAATGTCTAGGCGCTCGTGCCAAACAGCTCTCGAACACTAAACATGTCCTCCTCACATGCTCTAGACAATCTCCTACAGTCCCTCAGGAATGCTAACATGACTCTCAATGACTTTGTACATGACCTATTGCTCAGTCAACATGACCATCACCAGAGCTATATCCAGGCCACCATCCATGATGTCCCCAATATATTAGATTGCTTTCTCTACCACCCTACTGGCTGGGAACCCATTTAGCAATGGGCTCTGGCAACTACCATAAATTTGCTGTGTTTGGAACTCCTTGAATTAGCCAAACTAGACAATGGGTTCCATTTCAAAGCAACCCATGCTCAGGCGACACAAATTGAACAATTCTCAATTCCCGACATGGCTAATCACATGCAGAGACTGGCTCTTGAGTGCTGGACCCTCCTGCACACACTGTTAAGTCAGTCATCTGACCCCCTGGGTTGTGAACGCCATGCGCCATTGACTTTAGCAGATGATGACATGGGGAGTCATGGGCCAATGAATGACTTGGGCTTTGATACAGAGAGCGAAGTGGCATACTGGTTGGATGACAGTGAAAATGGACAGGGCAATCACATGGATGAGGGAGTGCATCCCAAGGCAACAAAGCCGCAATGACATGCAGCTCAATGGCGAAAAGCCTTGTATCAGATTGTATGTTAGACATTGTGCATGTTAAATACTATGATACCATGAACTGATTGCTGTGTTGTGTGTGAAGCAAACAGTAGCTTGTCTGAGCATCTTGATGATTTCAGTGAATCAGCGGTGTAACCTCCTAGCAAGCATCAATGGGTTTTTCTGCCATGCAAGTGGTGCCCCAGAAACTGTCATTACTATGATGGCTCATACAGGTCTGTCCATTTCAACTACATCAATTCACCGTGCAACTGTGTCCCTGTCTGAGGAATCACACAAGAGAATCTGTGAGCTGGGTCAAACATTCTGCACTGCTTGGGTCTTTGACAACATTGGTTGGCATCAGAAAACAGCAGATCCAACACTGGAGAACCAGGGTACTCACGTTGAGGCCACAACTGCCATGTTCATCCCATTGGAACATGGTGTGACTGCAGAAGACCTGCGTTGCAGCAAAGCTCTGTGGGCCACCAGTCCAATCAATCCTTGACCTACATTGCCAGTATTTAGGCTGACTTTCCATCACCTGGTCCTGTTGGCAAAACAATATCAGCAAGGTCCATTGGTGCTCAACAACAGTGAGGCTGGGGGTGGTTGGAGGTTGGGTCGGCAAGCACAGATCAATGTGTGGCACATCTGCAACTTCTTAATAATGTATGGGGAAGTTCTGTGAGCTGCAAGATCAGTTGGACACTCCTGAAACGGTATTGCAAATCCCTGTCAAGAAAACCACACATGTGGCTGCCTGTGCATTGCACATTAATGAAGGAACTCACGATGGAATTGCCGCAGTCTATGATGAGCTGGAGAGGCAAGCAGGTATCAGTCACCCCGATGACAACAGATTCAGATTTGATTCTCAGTGGGATAGAGACCTGACAGATTTTGTCATTCTGAATCACTTGGACTTGGGCTCTATCAAAAAGTACCTGGGAATTCAGCTGTCTCGCGTCATTGAGGCCAATCCAAGGAGAAGGATCCAATTCCCTGTCCCAGTACTTGGGTTGTTTCATCTGGAGATGGCCACGGAGGAGTCACTGCAGCAGACATATATCCAACCAGGAGGGGCCTGGGCTGGCATGGATTCCATTTATGAGCACATTGGTATCCTGCGACCTCGCGAGGCTGGGCTATTTGTGTCAGCCAAAGGGCCAGGGTACCGTAAGATGCATATATGGGTGGAATAGTGTAAAATAATTTAAAAAAGCGCACATGCTCAAAAACAGCCTACTCAAGTGCAGGTTACCAAAATTGCCCAGCTGGGGGAAAAGGCGTGCACCCAAAGATTGTGTGAGAAAAAGAAGCCAAACGTATGGTGCCACAATTCAAGCGCACTTCGCCCCAATTTCAACCAAAAATCTGCAACATTTGTTCTACCATCATGTACTATTACACCTTAACTTGACCAAGTAGCATTCTGACCCGTCACCTCGGTCCTACAGATCCCGGCCAGGCATGTAGCTTGGTCAAAAATGACCAACCAAAAGACTGTTTGCTACGTCCATCTTTGCCACCTTAGGCATTCTTCATTTACAACTCTGCAATCCTTATGGCAACCGCAAGCTGGATATCTAACCTTGGCTTGTGTTGCATTAAGGATTGCACCTCTGCATGTGGTCTCTGGTTTTACAAAGGGACCAACCCAGTGGAGGGGACACACCTTGCAAGATATGTGGGCATGTGGCGTTCTCTCATCTTGTGGTAAGTTCAACAAACAGTTTGTTTGCTGTAATTCAATGCCATTGTTACATTTCATTTTATTGCAGCCAGGGCCTACACCAATGGCAGAGCCAATGGTCCCAGTGCCTCCCCCTGGACCACTGCCCTCTCATTGCACTGAGAAAATGGAATCCATACCACCGACATCTGGCACCCAGCGTGCAGGCCACGCAGAAGGATCATTCAATCCTGAACCGGTTCCAGGAACAAGCAGCCCGATGGCAAACTACAGGTACCACCTTCAATCCATTAAACCATGTGTGTCATCTATATTCATATTGTACCTCTGAGATTCTCATGTCTTCCTATCAGTCTCAGAAAATGGCTGGGGATGCCAAGCCCCGCCTGCCTCCCTCCAAAAAGAAGAAAGTTGGCAAAAATTCTTCAAGTTCAACTTTGGGTCAAGCTGCAGGCCCAGGGAGATTGTCAAAGATGCCTAAGATGCACAGCTATATGGTGGTGCTAGTTGAAAATACCTCTCTGGTATCTCAGGGGATATATCCCAAACCCAATGCCAATCGGTGAGCTTGTGCTTGTGCAATCTGGATCTTCTCGTTGGTTATATTTTTCAGTTTAAACGCTCTCGACATGGCAAATTTGGTCAAAACTGTCAAACTGGCAGAGAATACACCAGCTGTGACCATTGAGACCACTCTCAGGGCAACTTTTTCTCATGTGGTTGAAAACAAAGAAGTCATGAAATTCAGGATTTTGAAGGTCATGTCCAAGCCCAGGAAGCATAGTTTAGTTTTGATCCCTGTGCCTTTGGAGACGGCAATCGATTTTTGAGGTATTCATTGTATCATCATGTGGGCATGTATGTTTAACAATGATTCAGTGCTCTCTCTGGTTCAATGGTCAAAGACGCTGGCCCTGCATACAAGAAACTTGTGTTCATAGCGCTTGCAGCAGGGGAACCAAACATTGTTGTGGCAGGACTCAATGACACATGATGTGAAAGTGACTTGGCAACAGAGAGCAGTGATGACACAGAAAATATTGAACCACGGATGAAGGGTACATTTGATGATGGAGTGAGTCACAGCATCCCAGAGTGGATCATGCTGATCACAAACAATCATAGACTACACACAAAACTTCGGAGTGGTCCACCAGGACCACTCCAATAGCATTTGAGCCACATGTGGGTGTTATGTCAGTATGCAATACTACAGATTTTATGAGATCCCAGGTACCTGTGGGAGATATTTCTGATGGAGACATTGGGTCGGCAGGTCATGTATGGTTCCCAAACTATTGCAGGCTGGCCATGGTGCTGATTCTCTTGTCAACCAGGACAAAGTGGGAGGCGGAAAGGCCTCTCATGTACACACACAGGTTGACCCTGAGGTGGGTCCTACAATGTAGCAGGTGGACAGAAGACTAAGTGAAAGTTTGGGCATCAGGAGAGAGCTGAAGATGGGGCAGAGACCATTGCAGAAACCCCTCTGATTCAAGGAGTAAGTGTAAGAATCTTGGGTGAAAGTGTCAGGTTTATATCTCATTAGGAGGGTATTAACCCTGATAATATTTTCAACTTTGAAGCTTACGAATCAGATGGTGTGGCAGCAATACATCAGCAGATGGTACGCAAGTTATTCAATGTGGGTGCACCTGCAAAGGAGAAGCATTGGGTGTGTGTGGGTCCACTCTGTTGGTCGTTCCTGTGGTTGATCAAATATTGTGAACAGTACCCCCTTGCGCCTCTGGAGCCCTACAATGCGGCACAGAAAGAGAGTGATTTCTTGATGCAGTATCTACACAAATGCAAGAAGGGTTGGGCAGGTTTTACCAGCATGGCAATCCCAGATCTTTTCAAGCAGAATCTGATCACGCCATATGATCTCTTGATAGATGTTACCACAGATTTGAAGCAGAACAGAACCAGCCTGAAAGTTATCCATGTAGGGCCATATGGCATACATGCTGTATTACAGCCCATCACAGCGCTATTGGACTTTATCAATCATTGTAATGGCTCCCCAGGTATCAATATTGCCATTCTCCACCTGCGTGACCTTGTCCCTGCATTGGCCACCATTGCTGACACCTTCCGTGACTCAATACCTCGTGAGTTTTATGATCCCCCTCATGTGGCTCAACTCACACAACTGATGAAACACAAGGGAGCCTCTCTACCAGTGAGGCAATGATTTTTGGACCACCACTATTCAACTAACACTGATCAGGTGGCCCTCCAAAACGCTTGGGAAGAAGGACCTGTGTCTTCATTTCGATGGGCCCACTCATTGCTGAGTGACTACATATTGGCCCTGATGACCCAGTTTGGACATCACAATTGTCACACATCCATGGTCACACCAGCCTTTGGGTCAGGTCCTTGGGGGCTAGATGCTGTCCTCCGTGAGATTGTATGGCCAATCCTAGATGATATGCCTACCAACCATGTGGCATATGGACCAATTTATGCCATACTCAATGATTTTTGTGAGGCTGCACTTAAAAAAGTGACTCAACTGGTCAAAATCTTGAAGATGTCAGGAGATGTACCTGGTGCACCCACAGTAAGCCATGAAAATGACAGGGGTGCTTGTGTGTGTTGACCATTGACCTAGGACAGTGAGGGAATTAAAACTCGCAGTAAAACTGGCCACATGACATCCCACAAGTAGGTAGGTGTTGTTCAATCAGTATCTGTGTGTAGTAAAACAGTGATCCAAACACTTGTATGTAGGGACAACACACCATTTCATGAAGAATTTGGGTTTGATTCTGATGGTGTGGATGATGTACTCAAAGAAGCCACTGAAAAAATGAGGAACCACATGCGCGGAGACCTGAAATGACCATTGTTTGCATCAGGTTCATATTCCACAGCTGGACATGGCATAGACATTCAGTATGCTTGATGATTATTCTAGATGATGAAGCGAGCCCACCACCTCCCAGCCACAAGTGGCCAAAACCATCTTTTCAGTCTCAGCCCAAGAGTTCTCAGGCAAGTAGACCGAAGCCCAAGCCCAAACCAACATGGGCTCTCCCGTAAAATGAAGCGGAACGCTTGGCAGTGGCAGAGCAGCTCTCAAAGGAGTACTTATGGAAATCACTGGTGCAGCGGCTTTTGGAGCGACTTCCTCACCCTATCGCTGCAGTTGCACTAACCCCCAAGGATTTGTTGGATGGTGGCCAACTTGCAGGAATGAGACCCAAACAGCAGTGGCAAAATTTAATTAGAGTACTCACTTAGCCCTGCTTCTCATCACTGTGATTCACTGACTTCAAACTGAAATCATTTTTGTTAATCAGATATACCATTCCAACAAGGCTGCTGGCCTTGGCCCCCACTGGGTTATAGTATTTGACAAGATCACACGGGCACTTCTCATGCACAAACCTCACTGATTTATTTATATTTCACATGCAAAGACACTAATTTCATTAGACAATTGTTCTGTCACGTGTTTGTGTTAAGTTCATCCAACTGTGCCCGCATGTATGACACAGCTTGACAATACACATTCATACCCCAATTTCCATCTTCAGCTCCAATGTCAAAGCTACGCAATAAAGCCCGTGCAGTGCCTAAGTCATGTCTTTCATCATCATCATGATCTTGACCCTCACCTGCACACCCACTCTCTCCCAGCCCTTGTTCCTCAGGTTGGATTTCATCTGCAGGAGGCATGGGAGCTTGCCCATCTAAGCCATACAGTGGGTCCATTGCTGTTGTCACATCATCCCCAGGATCTCCTGTCCAATACCCTCGGTTGATTGCTTGCTCCTGGCTGAGCTCAAACAGTGCAATTGGGGTGCAATGCTTTGCTGTTCTAATCTGGTGATTGTTCCATGCTGCCTGTGATTGGTCCAAAGAAGCTTGGATTCGAGGCTGGTAGACCAGAAACAGGCAGGCTTGGTGAATATAATTGTTCATGTCAAGCAAATTGTTCTCTTTGAGGTAGAAGAACACTTGTTGGAATGCTTTGAGACTGTCCTTACGCACATCTCTCCAGAGTTGTTCTATGTGTATATTATGCACTGATCTGCATAGATTCTAATTGGTCAACAGTTTGTTGAATGCATAGGCTAAATGCCCTACCATCCCCACAGATATGCTCGATGATCTATCCCCCAGTGGATGATCATGATTCTCTCAGTATTGTTGTTCTCTCTTCCAAAGTCACCACACATTCAACTAGGCCATCCAAATAGGGAGACACCTCTCATAAACAGACCACTAACAGTTTGTGCACAGTTGTCGGCACAACATTCTAGATAGACTATGAGACGGGAGTACCCATCTATGCATCCATGCACATAAAAACCCCGTGGCCATAATTTTTCATTTCCGTGTTGATGCCAAAGAGCATTTGCACCTCTGACTCGGTAGACACAACGTCTAATGATCCCTACCCACCTAGACATATTGGTAGGTCAAATGGTACAATCAACTCACATAATATTGCTTACCTCCCGAGAACAGCTTCTGCATCTACACGCTTCAAACTCGCCTTCACACAATGAATAGGTATGTGGATACCCCTGACCTCCAAATGTCCTTTCACAATTGCTGACCTGATAAAAGGGTGTTCTCCTGATATCTCTGTCACCACTGAATCCAAGTCTTTGTCGCTAATGGCAGAATGCTGGGGATGTGCCGTCGCCAGGCCAGCATTTCGAAAATGATTGTAAATCGTTTTCCAGGACACCCCCATAGCCGCAGCTATTGATTTCCAAGAATTCCCCAAATTGTGGAGTTGGAGTGCACGGTCCAGAGGTAGGTGGTATGAAGGGGGACCATGGCTGCCAGTATATATCCTCTCAGTCTCACTAGACTCAGACATATCCCCTGCATGGAAAAATTCTTCTAGAGGTTGCATGAGGCTATTAACATCATCAATAAGCTGGAGTTGTTCTTGCATTGAGGTCATTGGGTCATCCAAATTGAGGAGGATGGTACGGATGGCCTCAAGCTGAGCGACTGAACACCAAAGGGAGATCCACATTGGGCAATGCATCGATGACAAATTGAGAATCGCGAATTATTTTGGTAGCTTGGGTAAAGAAATGGTGGTGATTGCGAGTACAATCCATCCTATGGCAGACACCCCAGGCTGCTGCGGCCAGTCACCCAATCTAATCTAATCTTCACCATGATACTACATTTAGAAATTTCATGAGTTGGCATTGTATTACTGTATGTTATGCCGGTGTATGTTCTTTTGTAGATGATGTGATGACCAAGACCGCTCTTTTTGCACCATCGGTGCTTTTCATCTCGCAGTTCATATGTGTGTGAATTTTCTGCCAGGCCATGTGTATGCACTTTTCTTGTGGTGTGGTTACGATAGCGCAATTTCTACTAAGCTACAAATTGATCTCTTTTATCAGAGAAACCACCCAGGTATGCATTTTCACAGATTTTGCCTCAGCAGGTGCACTAATTAGAATATTCTTAGTGAAAACATCACTGTTTTAGAATTTGGACAGTATTGGTGCTTTTTTCAATTATTTTACATTATTCCACCCATATGCATACATTTATTCATCATGAAACTGCAGCTTCAATCCTGGATTGCTGGCGGATCCATGTGACATGTCGCAATGGGGCTCACAGAAGTCTTAAGGACTTTGCAGAATCGAAGCCTACATGGGAGACCATTGTGGAGATATCAGAGGCAATCACTCATGGGAATATAGCCAGTGGGGGGTTTGCATCCAGTTGGGGGCAGGAAGTGAGGGAGCAGGATATGGTATTTGAGAATTTGCAACTGAAACTCCGAGATTTCTTGTTATATGTGGAACTTCACCATGCAATGACCCATGGAGATATCAGCCGGGTGGAGGCCACATTGGTGGACTGGAGCCTGATCTTCAAGGTGACGGGCAAACACAAGTATGCGGCATGGGTCACTCAGACACTGATGAACTTGAACCACGTGTTTCTAGATTGGTTGAGGCAGGTCATTGCAGGCCTATTGGGATAAAATGGGAACTAATGTTTGAGCAGCCATGCATTTCGTCTCAATTGGCTCTGTAATCCACAAGGGAAGGGGAATACATTTCAGGTGGTAGATTGGTGCATGAAATTGAACAATCTGTATACGAAGGTGAGTCAGGGAGAGAGAGAGGAGATGGTGAGGTAATCACCAAGTCATAGGTCATATTTTCAGGGACAGGGCCTAACAGGACGATTGAATATATCATCAAGCAATCCCTGCTGATTGACTTGTACTGAGGATGTCACAAGATCATCCAGGACAACTATTGGCTCCTGTCACGTACACGCAACCACACTCCAGGGGATTATCATCGGACTTTTCAGCATCTGCTAAGTCATATGGAACAGTATGATGCGCACACATTCCGTCCTGGCTGAGAGACAGAGTATTGCTTCCCAGACCAGGTGAGCCAGGGTGTCGAATTGCAGCAGATGGAGAGGAGTTTGGCAGTTCATAGCCTCCATGGCGATCCAAGTGACGTTGGGGGGCATGACGTGATGCCAGCTCGGGAGCTGAGCCAGGACGATTTTGACTTGTAATCCAATTTTAGCATGAATCATGTGCGGCCAGGTGAAATGGAAGTCATGTCATAAAATGCCACTGGAGACATTGGCTGAAAGCGAATGTCACGAGGCATAATAGCAGGTCTCACTCCTGGGGAATGGGGTACCCATCCTGTAGGGGATTCCAAGTATGTCAGGGGGGGTGGAGACACTCTGCGGGGCCCGGGGGTTAATACAACCCCTGGGACCAATGTGCTGATAGGTACCAGCCCCGTGAGATGACTTAACACAATGTTCTCTTGTCCTCGCCCTATATGAATCCCTGATGGGCTCGGGGAGACCTGCCTTCGTGCAGTTGGCATGAACTTAGGATGTTTGGGACAGAACCAATTGGACCCTGCAGTCCACGTCAGGGGGGCTCTCCGGCCATCCAAAGTCACAAGCACATACGGATATGACCCAATCCCCCACATGCTCCACATGTCCATCCTCCTTTGCCTGTTGTCCCACCGGGGTTGAGACTCCATGGCTGAAGAGGCCTGGTCATCAGGGGCGTTTGCAGTGTGCGCATGTACGATGTTCAACACAGCACGTCCATGTATGCCCATATAGCACCAGTCCACCTGCGTCTCCAAAGACACCATGTCCGGGAGCTTACACTGCTTGGCCAATTCCACCATACACCCCAGCACCACATCGCTCATAATCAGCTCTGGTCCCCAGACATCTTCCTCATTCCCAAAAAGTGCATTGAATGCACTCTCGTGCCACCCTTGGAGCGTGGCTCATAAGGTCCAATCATGTGTGTCTCTTTCCATCCACACATTTCTGGTGCTTGCGACCTGCCACCCCAGGTCCTCTACCAAATGCGCCCGGATGGCACAGGTCACAGCACACCTGCACAGGTGCTTGGCGTGCCACAGCATGCACAACAGCCCTGTTGCTCCAGCACTGCTGGAGTAGTCAGCAGAGGTACAGCACCTGACCCAATTACGCACGCAAACCTTCATTTCCATAGTACACATTGATCACACATCGTCGGCACTTGAGTGCCTGGTTTTCTGCATTTATAAAATCCATCATGTCCACCTCCATCACCTGTTTTTGGTGGATATTCTTTGACCTGATCCCAACCACACGCCGCCCTGTATGCGTTTGTTGCTCCAGGGCAACAGTGACCTCTTCGCACACATCCCCAATGCTCACCTCGCTCTCTGATGACGACTGACCCAAATCTTCTGAGGAGCTTGCATCTAACCCCATTTTTGGTCCCCCATGTGCACCCGCCGGTGTCGGGACACCTCCTGCATCTGCCGCCACCCACTTCGCGCCACGCGCA
Organism: Ramaria rubella; assembly: GCA_015039355.1. Lineage (NCBI taxonomy): Eukaryota > Fungi > Basidiomycota > Agaricomycetes > Gomphales > Gomphaceae > Ramaria > Ramaria rubella. Next base: position 383,344 of record MU134317.1, read on the forward strand.
CCTGCCACTAGCCTCCGCCTTTTCTTCCTGCATGCCAAGGCTCTTGCATCTGCGGCCGCCTTCACATCATCAAAGTATTTTGGCTCCGCCAGTAGGATACCATATGCCTGCATGCTGGGGTCCCTCCCTCCACGACCGAACCGTTGCACTAGTGTTGACAGTGACTGCGGAGCCAAGTACTGGACCACAATCTCAATAATAGAGATGTCCAGACCCTGTGTATATCTCAAAGTCAGCCTGCAGACTCCCATGCGCCAACTCTGCCTACCATTCCCATGGTATCTGTCGCACATATTCCCCAGATTTCGCCATGCTTCAGTCTCATGATCGTTTCCTCCTTGAATGCCTCTGTCATTCCAGCATGGAGCCATACCACCTTATGCTGAAGCTCCAGCACCATCCTACTCCACAGAGATTTTACCATTGCTTCACATGTGCACCTACTGTTTGCAAATGCTAGAAACGTTTTTGGTGCAGGCGAATCCATTGTAAGACCAACAGGAATCAAGAACGCCAAGTTGCTGTAGCCGTTCACGTGATTCACCATTCGCCGCACTTGTAAGCCTATAATTGACTGATCATTGGACAGCTGGACCATCTCTGTTCGCTCCGGCCGCATGTACAAGGACCTCTGCAAGTCAATGATCCCTTTGGGTGTCAGAGTCGTGCTAGCTGCCGAGAAAGGTGTCCCAAGCGGAATTATCCACCAAAGTTCTCCCAGCTTGCCGTATTCAGGATGGAAACTTGCGCCCCCCTCATTCGCACAATGGGCCTCATCAATAATAATGTTAAAGAGTCACGAGGCAAAGGAATGCGTTTTCCAAAGTGTTTGAAACCTCGAATCGGTTTTGGCACGCTCCAGGTGAACCACGAGTACTCGGTGTGTGCCTGTAGCAGCCTCCTGTGAATCAGGCGAATCAGAGCGATGTATAGGTTAGAACTGCACATAGAGTTCAGTGTCCTCACCTTGAAGAACTCATTCGTCATGTTTTCAGCGGCCGCGGTTGCCTTGATACCTGCCGTCTCCAAGTCCCGTTGATTCTGAGCACCAAGTACATTGAGCGTGGTGATCACCATGGTTATTCCGCCATTGTTGAATAGCACTGGCATCCAGAATGTTAATGTCTTACCTGCTCCAGTGGGGGCAATGAGGATTAGCTCGCAAGGTTCTAGCAGGGCCAAACCCACATGCAGTTGGAAGTCACAAGGATGCCTGTGAAAGACTTCCAGAACTTTGTTCCGTAATTCAGGCAGCATGGGGATTTTATAAACGAGCGAAGACATAATGATGGGCGCGCAAGAAGCTTGGGACGCAACACGTTGTTTGGCACGGGCGCCTAGACATATGTTGCCAGTCGCCCGGCTGTGTTATGTCGGTTTAAAGTTTTGGTCTATCCTTGGGTACATCTTAATAATATGGATGGAAGTAGGTCCATTGCCAAAATAAGTAGCTGTGTTCTAACTTCACATAAGTAGCGACAGAAACACAGCCGGCGACTGGGTAGGAGTCTAGTCGGGTTTGTGCTTCTTCAAATCAAGGAGTCGGTTTTCCAGAAATAGTCGTGAAGATCTAGTAGTTGAAAGACCCAAGAAACTACGGCTACAACTCCAGGCAGTAGATGGTTGAAATTGCTATGAAAATTTCAAATAAATGTCACGGTCTATGCCAGGAGAAAAATTGAAATCTTACATAGATATTTTGATACATTTAGTTGCATATGCGAGACCCGTAGGGGTTGAATATGACTTTTTCAAGATCAAATCTTGGGAAGCTTCTTACTGCTCCAGGGTGTGCCAGGCCCACATACATGAACAGACTCTGACTGCGCAGTTTCTCCTGCTATGCTATGAAGAATTTCAAGGGCTGTGAAATCCATGGAAGTCACCAATCGAAACATTGATAGAAACCACTTTAATCATGTGCAGTACAAGCTACAAAGACATGGCCGCCCAATGCCAGGGCTAGGAATGTCCATCTTGAATGTCACGGTATGCCTCAAGAGTCAAGATGTCAAATGATTTCCAAAACTATTCTGCAGGATCTAGTTCTCTGATGGGTTAGAGTGCAACTTTGCTTAGGTTCTGAGCCTGGTTTCTTACTGCCATTTCTATTATCATTAACGTGAGCAAAGAGTGATTAGGAGACCCGGGGTGAATTCTATTACTAACCTGAACCAGCAATGTCAACATCATTCAAAATCATGCGTCATTTGCATAAGACTCGATTACGACTTGCCCATTGTGAACATAAAGTCTTGTCGCTGTGGTGACAGGGCATTGGCTAGCGTCAGAGAGGCCCTGGCACCACCGCCCACGGTGAGTCCCAACTCCGAACACTGGAGACATGATACAAAATGTACCTAGAGAAGAGCATGGGAAAATTGTGTAAAAATATTGAATTTTGACACCATTTGTATGGTGGGAAAATTGAGAACAAAGTGTGTTTTTGGTCAACATTTGTTTGGGGTGCAGATGTTGAACAAAGTTAGGATTTGATTGGGGTGAAAATTAGGAATTTGCCTCAGATTTGTGCCCCACACAATTCAGGGCATTTTTGTTAATTTTCTCACGATTTTCACACCCAAGCATTTTGTAAGCAACATTACAATTTTCCCAGGGAGAAAATCAAGAACAAAGGGGAAATGCTAGGAAAATTGTAAGCATTTCCCCTTTGTTCTTGATTTTCTCCCTGGGAAAATTGTAATGTTGCTTACAAAATGCTTGGGTGTGAAAATCGTGAGAAAATTAACAAAAATGCCCTGAATTGTGTGGGGCACAAATCTGAGGCAAATTCCTAATTCTCACCCCAATCAAATCCTAACTTTGTTCAACATCTGCACCCCAAACAAATGTTGACCAAAAACACACTTTGTTCTCAATTTTCCCACCATACAAATGGTGTCAAAATTCAATATTTTTACACAATTTTCCCATGCTCTTCTCTAGGTACATTTTGTGTCATGTCTCCAGTGGAAAGGGCTCACGAAGTATTTGACACAGAATGGCAGATTGTAAACCTCCGGCGTCACGGTTGCCTAGTGTTCAACCACATTGATCAATGATAATTCCAACTCTTTAGGTAATAGATTAGTTGGTCGTAAATTGCAGAAGGTGCAACTGACGACCTAAAATATCTCACAATCAATCCTCTCATCTACGTCTAGCAGAATCTTTGGTCAACATGGTGACAAGGGAGAGAAGAACAGATATGTTTGCCTGGTGTGCCGAATCCTGATCACACCGCTCTGCCCTACCTCTTCTACGGGGAGGTGGCTATGAGTATGGTGGGCCCCGCTGCAGATGTTCGTCTCATCTGAAGCTGTGAATCACTAGCTTGGCATGTTGTCCCGTGCGGAGCGTCGGATCCGAGGCTCTACTTAGTACGCACCTCAAGGAGGCAGTCATACGAGGGCCACGCTTATGGATAGTCATTCCCAAAGATGACATATTAATCTACCCCCAGAGTACCGTTGTTCCCAGAACCAAATCCGATCTTCTGGCCGATTCTCTCTTGGACCGTGGGAAAACACAGCTATCTTACAGTGACGTCGGCTTTTTCAACCTCCCGTTCAGTCCAAATTCAAGTTGAACACAGGCCCGAGGCACGCTCGCTCAATTCAAAGACCTGGTAGAGAAACTTCGTCAGCGTAAACTCATTAACACTGACGTTTGAATTGGTCTGCACCTTCCGAGCCAATTCCAGATACATCCTTGAGCGGATCGACACATGGTTCCTCTTTGCAGGTATGTCTTGTTCCTCTCTTTCGAATATAAATTTATTTTTGTGCTCTTTTTCCAGCTACGGCTATGACAGCTCCCATTGCGTGTGTTCCTTCAATACACGATGAAGTATACTCTAGGAACAGTTTTGTGGGAGGAAGCAGGGCCCTGGAGGTACCTAACGTCATACATGCGACTCACGTAATGGCGCTCTAAATTTTTCTCTAGTTTTCAGCTTCCTGTCCAGAATTATAAAAGCACTCCTCCACGAACTGGAACTCGGCATCCAACAACAACTCTTAGCTTTCACCAATCTACAACTTCCAGGTAGATTATTCTACTCCACCACTGTGACCCCACTCTCATCGTTTCGCAGAATGTGTGACGCCGGCGTATCCACCCCCGATGACGCGTTCGTCCTCGACATGTACAACAAGGCGCGTTCGTTCTACACACAGACTGTAGGCGGTGTGAGTCTGAAAATCCCGCTTTGAACTTCACCTTCTCACCCGTTCCCCCGTTAGAATCCCCCTCCAGCAGTCACGACTCGCAACGACGCCATTGCTAAGCTCCAGCCGCTCTTGCAGAGCATTGCCGCACCGCAGTTCTTCGACAATTTTGGATTTGCGTTCGACGGGATTCACTCCAGTCCCCCGCAGATCATCTTAGGAGACAAGTTTCACGCTATAACCTCCTTCAATGCCGTGTCTGCCGCCAATGTCGCCCTCGTCAACCGGTTTATTGACGGGGATCTTCCAAAGTGAGACCGTTTTTCCTTCGTGTTAAACCTTGGTTTATGATTTTGTGTTTAGTGAAGTCAGCCCGCCGTCCTTCTTGGTTTGTAAGCGTCTTTGCCTGCCTCCGTGAATGCGGGTCGTACTTATAACTGTTCGGTCTCCAGCAGCGGCTGGGGAGGCTCTTAAGGAGGTGGGGATGGAGTGGACGAACAATAAGACTTTCAGCTGGGCGGCCAAACAGTTCAGCCGGACTTTCAAGGATCCTTCAGAGCGTCGCTATGCGCGCGTCGAAGCTCAAGCTCTGGTATACAATGGTGCGGCGACTCAGGGAGGTGTGACTGTGGCATATGACGTGATCTACTTCATCGGGGTACGATTCTCCACTTGAAGTTCGTACAGGCAATACTAAATTTTTTGATGGAATCTCGAACAGGGTTGGTATTATACCAAGAACGATGATTGAGCCCAATCGGTGTGTTCTCGTGCTTGAGCAGGTCGAGAAGATAAATATCATTGCGCTCACACAGAATGGAGATAAGAGCGAGAGGGGGAGAATATGGTTCATATGTTTTCTTTGTTTCGAGAGCTTTTAGGGTGTTCAACCTTTATAGAATTCGTTATTTCATATATGTTTCCGCGAGTGGTTGACTTGGGGATTCAGCCTGAAGACATTTATGGCATGGATGAGACAGGCTTTCAGCCTTCCGATCAAGTGACTCAGCGCGTTATTGGGAGCCGAGGCACGAAAACCCAGCACAAACAAGGAGTTGGTGACCGAGAACCGGTGACAGCACTCGTGACTATTTGTGCGGATGGGACCACCCTTCGTCCAATGGTTATTTTTAAAGGGAAATTTTTATGAAGAAGTGGGGGGACAACAATCTCTCGAATGTGTCGTAAGGTGGTAGTAGCCGGGCTGTGTACATTGGTATTTAATGAGATCCAGGATATGTCATTCTCCCAATGGATGGACAGATGGAACACTGGCCACCGAGTGGATCATCAACGATTTTGATGCACAAATGAAAGCGAAGGCCAATGGACGGTCCTGTTTGCTGTTCATGGATGGGCACAGCTCGCACTACACACCCAAACTGCTACGGCATGCAAAGGACAATCAAATTATCATCCTTGGATACCCTCTGCATTGTACTCATGCACTGCAAGGTCTCGACGTCGTCTGTTTTGCACGTATGAAGGATATTTACCACGATGAGGTTCACCAATTTGAGGAGCTGCATAGCCACAAAATGGCTAAAGCAGACTTTACGATGGTATTTGGGACTGCATTCCTTCATACATTCACTGTGGACACTATGAAGGCTGTGTGTTAAAGGCTACGGGCATTCACTCTTACAATCTGGGCATGATCACACCTTTGCAAATGAAACCCAGTGAGCCTAGCTCAATCAAAGGTATATTCCCCCTCCCCCAGCCAAGCCCTGTACACAGTGTCATGGTGGCATATCATCACCAGTGTCCAACCACCTTTGAACTCTCCCCTAGGACACATTCACACAGCAGATGCTGCTCTCGCTCAATTTCTCCTACACCTGTGCGTGACCCAAACATCGACCCATCACTCTATATCCCATCCAAAAGGATATGGCTGATGAATGCAGCCATCACAGGAACTTCATCTGGCTCCTACCTCATGTCCTGCACACCAATCGCCACCTCACAGAGTCTTTCACCACCAATATTGGAGGCACCCCTGGCACTCCCTGGGCTGGACTGGTCCATTCTGTACTGCAACGAGCAATGAGTATCAATCATGCCTCCAGCTCAACAGCCACTAGAGGCAAACAACAATTTTCTGAGTCAGAAAATCTTTCAGAAAATCTTCAGAATCTGCCATGTTTCCTAAGATTTTCTGAGGACAGAAAACTGCTAAAAAACCTATGGTTTTTAGAGAGTTTTCAATCCCCAGAAAAACTTCATGAAATTCCAGAAATGTGCCCCAGAAAATTGTACAGAAATGCTTGCCAAAACTGATGGTTTCCTGATAATTTTCTGAGTCCAATAAACTTAGAGAATATTTTGGATTTCCACAGGTTTTTCTACAACCAGGAAAGCTTGCAAAAATTCTCAGAAAATCTTGCAGAAAACCTTGCATAAAACCATGGTTATTTAACAGTTTTCTGATCAAGGAAACTCAAAAAATAAAAGAGTCTTTTGAACCAGGAAATTGTCAGGAAATCTCTTGTTTTCCACAGATTTTCTGGTGTCAAAAAAACCTAAGAAAACCATAAGAATTATTCCCAGAAAATCATGGAAAATGGCAGGGTTTCCTGAGGATTTCCTGGGTACTTAAATCCTGTTTGATTGTTGGTGGTTCAACAAGATTCTTTTTCTGGGTTTTTCCAGGATTTACATAAGCACCCAGGAAATCCTCAGGAAACCCTGCCATTTTCCATGATTTTCTGGGAATAATTCTTATGGTTTTCTTAGGTTTTTTTGACACCAGAAAATCTGTGGAAAACAAGAGATTTCCTGACAATTTCCTGGTTCAAAAGACTCTTTTATTTTTTGAGTTTCCTTGATCAGAAAACTGTTAAATAACCATGGTTTTATGCAAGGTTTTCTGCAAGATTTTCTGAGAATTTTTGCAAGCTTTCCTGGTTGTAGAAAAACCTGTGGAAATCCAAAATATTCTCTAAGTTTATTGGACTCAGAAAATTATCAGGAAACCATCAGTTTTGGCAAGCATTTCTGTACAATTTTCTGGGGCACATTTCTGGAATTTCATGAAGTTTTTCTGGGGATTGAAAACTCTCTAAAAACCATAGGTTTTTTAGCAGTTTTCTGTCCTCAGAAAATCTTAGGAAACATGGCAGATTCTGAAGATTTTCTGAAAGATTTTCTGACTCAGAAAATTATTGTTTGCCTCCAGTGATACAGTGGGCTCGTGTGCCTCCAACTTCAAAACAACCAGAGATGGTCTGGTTTTCTTCATGCAGTTGTTCAGGCCATGTCTGATCGTTGTGCTGAGCCCTATGATCATAGACCTGTTCGGCAGTTTTATCTATTATACCATCTGCAGCTTGTCAGACAGGTTGATCATGAGAGCTCACACTCTCATTTTGTGTTAGTGCAGCATATATGCAGCATCTGTCACAGTATCCTGTGGCACATATCACACTTGCGTGCTACTCAGTCTGATTGTCATCAGACTGGTCATCTGACCATTGGAACTTTTCCATTAGTTCCGTTTGCCAGTCTCCGACCATTTGGTCAGGGTACTCTTCATCAGGAGGTATATCCTCCTCTTCCAAGTCACTTGGGCCATCTTGTTGCTCCAAGTTCTCTTGTTCTACCTCGTCTCCGAGGTCTTCTTCTATGTGTGTGCCTGCAGTGTGCGGCGTGTCCCGTAACTTGGGACAATTAGGTTTTATGTGGCCTGTTTGGCCACATTCATAGCAGTGTATGTCTGATGTACGTGCTTTCCCTGTTCCAGCCATGCCCTGTCTCGGGGTGTTATTTGCCACTGCTCAATTTCCAGCAGTGGCTACTGGTTCCGAGGGTGCAGCTTATGGCTTATATGCCAGTTTACTCAGCCACACTGTGCTCATACTAGGCCGTGCTTTTGCAGCCTGTTCAGGCTTTGTTGCAGCCTGAGTCTTTTTCACTGTCATACTACTGATAGTAGCGGTAGTACTCACTCACATACCATAGTCATAATGGGACACTGACTCAATTACTCAAGCTTCATGTGACAACTCCTCTAAGGAGTGAGTCTCCGGGGTGTACCCCTATTTGAGGACTTCTATCCTCAAAGCTGTTCTTAATGCAGCTAAGAACCGTTTGTTCATGGAATACTTATCTGGCAGCATTATCATGCGTGCCGAGTATTGCAGAATATCGCTGAGGATTTCATCCACAGTATGACTTCCTTGCTCTAGGGAGTCAAATTTGTTTGATGCTTGTCTGTGTGTCAAAGTGTGTAGGAATTGCTGCTGCAAACCAGTGACTACAGACTCAAGGGTCCCATCTTGGATCTCTCAATCCCAGTGTTCTACTGTCTGAGTGAACCACTCAGATGCCTCGTCTTGAAGGTGAGTGCCTATGGATCCTATCTGAGCTGTAGTCTCAGATGGCCCAAGCAGATTATTCATGCTTGACCATTGCAGTATTCCTGTGATTAAAGTCTTGAACTCTTCGAGATCAGCACTTCCCCCATATGGATCAGGGTGAGGTAATTTTATTCCTGCCATTGCAAAGGCAGATTTCTTGGCACTCACATGTCGATTCTCATGGAGCGCACCATTGCTATCCCATCTGTATGGTCAGGACAGTCATTAAAGTTAGTCGGCTGACGACTAATTTCCATGAGTGGGACCAATTGGTACCTCTCTGGTATACCTTGTATCCTCGGGGCTTGCTGAGGAGCATCTGGGTCAGGTCTAGCTGGCGCCTGATGCGTTCCTCTAGTCACTGGCGGGAATGCATGTGTATCACCGGCTAACTTGGCATTTGAAACTCATGCATACAAGTTGTATTTGTTACGTGCTATCCAAGCAGCACATACTGCTTCATCTAATTCAGGTCCATTGACCTGAGGATATTGTGTGGCAACTGCTTGTTCTGTCAGTTCTACACTCAATTCTAGAGCACGGCAATGCCTTCTGACCACCTTTCCTTCGGCTTCAGCCCAAAGGTCTGCTTGCTCTGCAAGCATGTCTTGCGTTGTAAGGGAATTATAATTCCCTTAATATATATATATGGTATATTCATATATGAGTACATGTAGTATAATATATGCATAGACTATGTCTATGTTCCAGTTGTGTACACAACTGTCCACAACTGTAGTAGTTTATAGCATGGGAAGAATCTTCAGCCACCACTTTACTTGTAACCATCACACACTGCTTGAATAGAACTGTTTGGAACAGTTCATGGAGCTCATGTGATTACCACATTTAAGTGTAAAATTTTTACACTTTTTTTGAACCCCAAGAACTAGCCTAGGCTAGATCTAAAAGAGAGCGCATAGGCAAACCACATGGTTTGCTAGATAAAGAAGCAAGGAATGCTTCCTGGAATGTCATTGAGACTCCAGGTCAGAACCAGGAGTCAGACAAGTCGTCCGTTGAGCGAAGCCAATGTGAACGAGATTGCAGATAGTGATCTGAACAATACTTTGAAAGAAGGATTGGCAATGATGACACCCACACGAGACACTAGATGAGGAACACCTGGAGTACAACCCAGGCAGCAGAGTGACACAAGCCACTCTAGTAAAACAATAGAGCATTGGCACGTAAGCCCTGAGAGATAAGCCTCAGAATGAGGCTATTCAACAGGGGAAGAATCCCTCAAAAATAAACTCATGCAGGAAATCCTGAGAGACGGGTGATACCTGTCAACAAATATTGTTCGTTCGCAAACAGAGTGAACAAGCAGCCACTATGGCTACTGAAATGCTAGTCAGATGTGATGAACACCTGAGAAAGTTTGTAGAAGAACTATGTGCAAAGAAACACACGCAAATAAAAGGGAAAAAAGCCCTACAAGGAAACAATCCCAATCCGGATCATACAGATGAAGAGGGTGACATGCAACAGCAAAGGGGAATGGATCCCCCTGAAGAGATACCTAGAGCTCAGAATGAACTCAGGCCAACGATGATCATTGGGATTGGGGAGTAACATGTAAAGCACCAAAAGACAGAGTGAGGGATAGACAATCCCTCTTAGAAATTGTCTGGACAAATTAAATCAGGTGATGAAATCACTGAAATTAGCATTGCAGAAATGCAAGATGTGCTTGCAGAGCAAGTAGACCATTGGGCTGAAGCTGAACAAAAGGCTGCCAGAAGGCATTGCCACGCTCTAGAATGGAGTGTAGAACTGGCAGAACAAGCAGTTGCCACACAACATCCTCAGGTCGATGGACCTGAAGTATATGAAGCAGTATGTGCCGCTTGGATAGCGCATAACAAATCCAACTCGTATGCATGAGTTTCAAATGCCAAGTTCGCTGGCAATACATGTGCGATCCTGCCAGTTACTAGAGGAATGGGTCAGGCTCCAGCTTGACCTGACCCAGATGCTCCTCAGCAATCCCCAAGTATATGGGGTACACCAGAGAGGTACCAATTGGTACCACTCATGGAAGTTAGTCATCAGCTGACTAACTGTAATGACCATCCTGACCATACAGATGGGATAGCAATGATGGTGTGCAATGTGCTCCATGAGAATCGACATGTGAGTGCCAAGAAATCTGCTTTTGCAAAGGCAGGAATAAAACTACCTCACCCTGAGCAATATGGGGGAAGTGCTGATCTCAAAGAGTTTGAGACTTTCATCACAGGAATACTGCAATGGTTAAGCATGAATAATCTGCTTGGGCCATCTGAGACTACAGCTCATATAGGATACATAGGCACTCACCTTAAAGATGAGGTGTCTGAGTGGTTCACTCAGACAGTAGAACACTGGGATCGAGAGATCTGAGACTGGACCCTTGAGTCCGTAGTCGCTGCTTTGCAGCAGTGATTCTTCCACATGTTGATGCACAGACAAGCATCAAACAAATTTGACTCCCTAGAACAAGGAAGTTGTACTGTGGATAAAATCCTCAGTGATATTCTGAAATACTCAGTGCGCATGATAATGCCACCAGATAAGTATTCCATGAATAAGTGTTTGTTGGCTGCACTAAGAATATATTTGAGGATAGAAGTCCTCAAAAGGGGGTACACCCCGGAGACTCACTCCTTAGAGGAGTTGTTGCATGAAGCTTGAGTAATCGAGTCAGTGTCCTGTTATAACTACAGTATGCGAGTGAGTACTACCACTACTAGCAGCGGTACAACAATGAAAAAGACTCAGGCTGAAACAAAGCCTGAACAGGCTGCAAAAGCACAGCCTAGTATGAGCACAGTGCAGCTGAGTAAACCAGCATATAAGCCATGAGCTGCACCCTCGGTACCAGTAGCCACTGCTAGAAATTGAGCAGGGGCGAATAACACCCCGAGACAGGGCGTGGCTAGAACAGGGCAAGCACATACATCAGATGTATGCTGCTATGAATGTGGCCAAACAGGCCACATAAAACCTAATTGTCCCAAGTTATGGGACACGCTGCATGCTGCAGGTGCACACATAGAAGAAGACCTCAGAGATGAGGTAGAACAAGAGAACTTGGAGCCACGCAGATGGCCCAGATCACTTGGAAGAGGAGGATGTACCTCCTGATGAAGAATACCCCTACCAAATGATTGGAGACTTGCAAATGGAACCAACAACGAAGTTCTGATCATTAGATGATGAGTCCGATGACAATCAGACTGGGTATTGTGCCAGCATGATATGTGCCACAGGATACTGTGACAGACACAGCATATATGCTGCACTGCCACAAAATGAGAGTGTAAACTCTCCTGATCAACCTGTCTGACTAGCTGCAGGAAGTATAATGGATAAAACTGCCGAGCCGGTCTACAACCATAGGGCTCGGCACAAAGATCAGACGTGGTCTAAAAGACCATGTGAAGAAAACCAGACTATCTCATGCTATTTTGAGGTTGGAGGCACATGAGCCCACTGTATACTAGACAGTGGGTGTGAAGGTGTGATGATATCACCTGATTTCACACGTGCCACCAAGATGAAGAGGTTCGAACTCGAACATCCCATACGCTTACAGCTAGCCTGCATAGGTAGTAAATCTACCATAAACTATGGCATTAGAGACACCATAAAGATTGGAACAAAGACTGTTGAGGAATACTTCAACATAGCTAACATCAATTCTTACAATGTTATATTGGGGACTCCATTCCCGAGAAGGATGGAATTAGTCCTGGACTTTAATGGTCCAGGACAAATAACAATGGGGAATGAGAAAATCCCCAATGGAATACACACATTTGGTAACAAACACAAAACGGAAGTCAAAAGACCCCCTCCTAAGCCACAGATAAATGCAGCTATAACCAATAAGACTCGCAATTGAAGCAAGAAGGGTGAGCCATCAACCAGTGACTCACCCATGGTTTTGCCATATTCATGGTGAGAGGGGGAGGGAGTAGAAGAATCCAAGGATGCGCAGGTGCAAACTAAGGGGTGCATACACCACTTAATGGCTGCTAAAGCTCAACAGGGGATATTAACCCCTGCTGATTTTTCAAGACTGCAAGAGCAGTGGAAAATACAGTTCGCTGACATGTTCAGTGAAGTACCTCTAATGTTGCCACCGTGGAGAGACATAAATCATGAGATAAATCTCATAGACAATCACAAGCAAATAACCTATTGCTTACAAGTCTGTACACAATGTTAACATGATAGCTTTCCAGAAGCATTCCCCAACACAGCACACCTTGATTTGTTTCCAATGATTTGTGTACTGCATGCAAGGCCATCCACAAGGTGGCAATGAGTTCCATTTAGGTCTCAGTCTTGGTCTTGGACACCACTGCTCAATGCTTGAAGCTCGAAGCCAACTCAGCAAGTCTGAGTTGCTGGCAGTACTAGTAGTAGTAGTAGTATTAGTTGTACCAATAGTGTAGTAGTACAGTAAGTAGCTAGACATTCTTAGCACTACTAGTATTTGCTGCTGTAGTACTATGTACCATGACTAGTATAAAATTGTACTATGGTCATATCAATATAAGCATTAGCCACCATCTGGGATGCAATATGCATATATGTGATATAGATGGTATGTGTGATATATATGTGATACATGCAATATCACTTATATACAAGATATCATACCCCCCCTGCATAAACCATACACACCATATTAAACAGGATATACCTACAGTCCCCGTTTCCATATGAAGGGTGACCAACAGTGAGCTTACCCTTGCCCTGATACCCGAACGTGAATGTTGGTGTGTTTTTGCAAATGATCTCAGCATAGAGAGCAAGGAAGCGGCGACTTTTATCTGGATACCCCAATGATAGAGCACCAAATACTCAGGCTCATGGCGATGCGTCACTGTAACGTACACTATAAAGTCGTGTCGTGCACACCACTGGCCATGGATGACGGGAGCGTGGAACCGATGAGGATCAGATACAGATCACAGAACGTGCAGCAAAGGTGTGTGCCAATTGATTGCAAGATACTGAAAATTCGTCTCATACTCATTAACAAACCCAACCCGCAGCGCTTCAACGTGGAATTCCGCGCCAATTTTTTTTAAGCCATTCAAACTGAGTAGTCGAGCTGAGACAAACGAGACACTGAACCCGTGCTTGGGACAGGGACCATGCAGAGACACCGATTATGAGCTAATTCCTTCCCGAGCACGACATCATTCCCTCAAAAGGAAGAAATGTCTTATGTTTGCCCATAACTCACGAATGCGCCCCTGCCGTGAAACAAAGCGGTCCGTAAGATTCGATTTGAGATTCGTCCTTCCACTGCTTAATTCACTACGCGCCGTGGTGGTCTTTTCTTTGGTTATGTAGGATACCGACTGAGGGCATGACGTTTTTGCGCAATCCTGTTTCAAAAAAAAAAATAATGAAAATAACAATCAAGGACCTTCGCACCTAGCAATGATTGTAGCAAGATTGCGGAGGTTTTTCTTTTTCTAGGGAGTTGGCAGGTTCTGAAAGCTGGGAGTGTGTTGTCACATGTACTTCAAATGCGTCAAAGTCTTCAATTATTGGTCGGATTAAAGTCAACGATAACCAGCAGGAACGGCTGTGTCCGTCCATGTTGGATTTAGGCTCCGGCCGCCCCTATGTTTTGTTCCGATATACCTAGCGTTCCTCTGAGATGCATGTGTTTTCCAGATCCTAATTTAGTCGATGACTGTAGGTACCTGGCCTTTCGACGCGGCCAGAATTGTTTGAAGCTGAACTTTGTAGAGCTGTTTTACTTTGGCCTGGATCGTGGGTTTGTAGGTTCTATGAATATTCCTCGAGATTCTTACTTCATTTATCATGACTCCAGCTTCCTGAATAGATCGGTCAAGCAACCTGCCGGGCTCAGAAATTAATGCTAGCGCCGGGACCCCCGGTTGTGTCTTCCCCTCAATCCGAAAAGCCCTTCGCCGGGAGTAAAGTTAATGGCATATTATTCGACTCAATGAAGTTAAAATTCACCCCTTTTGTGAGAGTTTGCCAGATGACGAAAGGGATGTAAATGCGAGAGGGGCGCGCCGCCCCTCTGATTCTTGTCACTGACCCTGGCTCGTGGCTTGCCAGCGCATGTCCAATCGGATAACCATCAAAATTCAAGACCAAGTTGATTGATTCACGTACGCAGATAATCTTGAGTATGCAGAACGACGTGACCCCTGTGGTCGGAAAGATCGGGGTCAGATGGAGCTTGATTCTTCTTGGGTTAGGGTTGGGGTCAAGAGATGGCAACGCACCCATAAATCAACATTTGTAACGGCGCGCCGGATTGCATAATATAGCACTAGCACCATTGCTCCACGACTGCGCTGCCAGCGAGCGGGTGCCATCCCGGATCCAGGGCGCCGGGAACCGGAACCAATTCCGGGGCACAGGCTCCGGGCTGCGGTGCATTGTTCGCTGACTTGAGCTGGAGGAGGTCTCGGACCGTCGAACACATTGAAGATGTGTTATTCGTAAGCTCACGATGAACGCCTCTGTTTTGAAAATTCGAGATATATATACGAAGACGTCGAAGGCGGTCGAAGGCTTCGTCCTGAATGGTGCGTTTTGATGATATCCCACCCTTGCTCGCGGTTTGTTCAACGGCGGAGTACGTCCATCGAGGCGGCCCTTCGGTACAGCATTGGCCAAAATCAACTCACATGAGGTACTACCGTATGTACTACGGTTGTACGGTACGTACTGCACTTGTGATTATCGTTCTCCGGGCATAACGGAACGGCCATACGTTCATGCTCTACGTGACCACCGTTGAGCTCGAAGTTCGCAACGTGCCCATAGCTCAGCGAGTTCGTAATGGCTCAATGATAAGAAACATGCCAATTTAAAGCGTGAGCTCCACCGATGGCTTGTGAATACATTTCATTATGTTTAAGCTTTAGTCGCCGGGCGTCGCCATGTGGCCGGCAGCCTCATTTAGGGCTCGGCTTGCGCTGGGACAGGTGAAGGTGAAGATGGACATGCGTATCCGATGAATGCTGGATCACGTTCGGCGCAACATCGCGAGTGATAGATTTCAGTTTAAGTTGTGTGCAGGCTCTGAGCTAGTCAAATTGCCAAGTGAAACTTATGGGTGTATGGCTTGGGCGCGGGGCTTGTGCATGTGCGAGAACGAAAGTTCGAGACGATCCTGAGAGGTCGCTTTCGTCTTTGCAATGGATAGTGATAGGGATGTGTGTTGAGGGAGTTTAGATCGGGATCCGATGAACGCTGAATATGGGGAAGGTGCGCTGTGTGATGATAGAATTTCGTTCCTGCAGTATCACCGTGGTGCGTGTGTGCGTTCTATAGTCCTTCTGAGAGAGAGTGCCATGAACGCGGCAATAATGGTCGCTTGGCTCAGAACCCCAATATATATAGAAGTTCGAGGGACGGCCATGTATAAGTCCGGTATGTCTTGGCGTCGAAGCTCTGGATAGTTTGGGTTTGTGTGAACTTGCATGGGAGAGTTGTGGCGTATGGTGCGCTGTGCCTCTCTGATCAGCTCCTTTCCGGATTCGGACCATGATCTTGTTCTGCGTCATGGTGCGGGAGGGTCGCTGAAAGACAAGTCCAAATTGGCTCAGGAGCTGTCAGGAGAACAACAATGCGCACCCGAATCGGAAACAGCTCTCTACGGTGCCAGAACGTATGTAATGCCCAGGATAGACCGTATGTGGGAAGCCCACCGCCATGGAATTCTCGCTCGTCCTTCCAAAGCCCCTTGGCCCTCTTCTACCAAGCGCCCCTCCTCCACAAGATGCTGCATCTGATCCACTGCCTTCCACTGCTCACATCACTCGGTAGAATCGAAGTTTAGATCCCGGTACCAGTGCTATCGGGGGAATCGACATCATGATGCGGGTTGTGCGCATTGAATGTGGGGAAACCTGGGGAGTGCGGGACGATACGGTCACGAAACACCGTGTGCAAAATAAATTATAAAAAACATGATTGTAATATCGAAGAGTAGCTCCAATATTCGCTGGCGTCAGTCTGTGGTGGCTCCCTTGCACGTGTGCACAGCGCGGGGAGTGCTACATTGCTCTCATGCCTACAGCTTCCAGGGGACCGTTCACGCGTCTCATCTCTCCGTCCGAGGATCCGGGGCTGCATCAATTAGCCGACCAGTAACGCCAAACCAAACACGCGCAAACACCAGGCCCGCTTTCCCGTGGGTTTTTATACACAGCCTACGCCTGCCCTCTGCAAATTTGCACCTACTACTTGAACCCACTCCTCCCACTGCCAGCCATGCATCTGTCCTGCTAACACACGCATTCTCTCGATGTCGTCGTCGTATTCGTCGTACTCGTCGTCGCCGTCGATGCCGTCCTCTCCCCATCGCACTCCCCCACGCCCATGTCTCAAACGCACAGTCCTCAGCCCCCAGCCCCCAATGCCTCCATACTCTGTTCCGTACAACCCTCCACACTCCACAACTCACGTCCATGTCCACTTTCCACCCACACCCACGCTCAGCACCACATATCCGACCCACTCCAAGAAGACCTACGACCGTCGCCCGCTCGTCGTCGCACCCAATGAATGTGCGATACCGGAGCGCGGATGCCCGGGCAGGACGTATGTACCCGGTGCCAGGGCGAGTGCGCGTGCAAAGGCTGACATGTCCGAGGACGTGTTTGCTGATGGTGCGGGGCGACTGTGGCCCCCTGCGCTGATCCCAGACCATGGCATCTCGTCATCCGAGTCGGAGGAATCTGATGTCCATGCGCCAGTAGTAGGGATGAGCGTGGGGTGGGCTGCAACGTTTGGGAGGGGAGAGGCTGTGGGAGGCGAGTGGGAGAACGAGAGGAGGATGGAGTTTTTGCCGCATGCGCCGCCAAGGGAGAAGGAGAGATCACGCGAGAGGGAGAGGTCGCTGGAGGGGGAGAAAGATGCGGAGAGGGAGAGAGAGCTGGAGAGGGAGGCGAGGCGGCGACGGAGGAGAGAACGCGAAGAAGAGCGTGGACGATGGAAAACGAAGAATGAGATGCTGAGGGAACAAGCGGGCTGCTTCGATGGGTTCTAGGCCTCTAGGTATCGTGCTTTCTTTTAACGTTCTTCCTTATGTCGTGGGTGCTGATTGCTTTTGTATAGACTTCCCCCCTTGCATATTATACCCTCCCTATCATGCGGCCGCGTGTCCAAGATACCCTAGACCACGACCACTGTAGCTTCCTGTAACATCATCACACACCACACCTGTCTCCACATCTATACGGCTTTCCTGCCCGCATTGTCCGAAACGATACCAGCAGACCCACTCCGTCTCAGCACCACGCTCACGCCTGCACGCCTCGCGATCCGACTCCTCACGCACTCGCACGCTGTCTATGCTGTTTGTTATCATATTCTTGTTGTCTTCCTTGTTCTTCCCTCTAGCTTTTATCCCACAGCGCACTGCACATCGCTTGATAATTTATGCAGTGATAGATAGATATTCTCTGTTCGTTTTTCCCCCTTCTTCTCCTGTTCTCGTTAATTTCTTGCTTTCAAATTTGCATTCGGTGTACCGTATAGCCCGTGTGCACTCTCAGGCTAATATTCGAGGCGCTGAACGACTCTTGCGCGTAATTTGGGCGTTGTGATGGCGATGGCACGTGGAGCAGGGCAACGACTATAATGTATTGTTGTAGCGCAAATATGTACTCTAGCAACCTAATCAATCGCATTCAAGAATTCATTTAGTGCGCATGCGGATTTGCAATCGGCTCTGTGGAGCTTGCGTCGTGGGACAGACGGCCCGGGTGGAGTGGGAGTGGTGTGCACTGGTGTGCAGCGCGCGGTGGGCACGGCTACTGCGAGAATGCAACACCGTTCGTGCGTTTGGGAGATGAGGCAGGCGTCTCGTGAGCCACCAGGAGCTACCCTAGTAATAAAGCAGAAAAAGCTCGCCCGCGCATCAGACATCTCATCAGAATTAATACTGAATGCCAACCAGTCACGATCACTTGTGGCTCTTCTTCGGACATTCCTAGATCTCACAGCGCCCGATCCTGCTTCCTATTCGCGACCGCTTAGAGCAAATTTCATTAACGACGTTATTCCGAATGCATGTTGTGAGATGTTGTGAGATAGATCTGGCTACTTTACTCGTTAATTCGAGGGGCGTGCCTATGCTGGCGTATGACATTCGTGGGATGGTGGCGGGGTCAGTGTCACGGCTACTATTGTCAGTGATAGATCTACTTCTGTAGCCTGGGGGAGCACGGAGGCGATTGGGATGCTGCAGTGGAGTGTCCGGTCATGTTCCATGATATGGTTGCTGCTGCTGTGGGCGTTTTTGGGAGACAACGCCTGAGCCCATAAGATTTCTGATATTTGATTTATTCAAGCAGGGTGTGATGTAATAGGCGACAATGATACGTTTCACCTCATTATTTTTTAGAGGTAGTGGGGTGGGAGACCCTTCAGGCTCCTCAAGGACGTTGCTTTGTTTGGCTGCCAGTGAAGGTGTTAGGGTCCGCCGGTTGGTGTCGAAGACGGAAGACCGGCGTCCAAATGATAAAAATAGAACCTGTCCCTGAGCTCGAAAATGAAGTGAAATGCACGGCCACCTGCACGCATTCAAGTATCCCCGTGCCTATCATAACGATCGCGCTTTCGACCCTGTGTGTCGAACTTGCTATATCATTGGGAATCTGGGGGTTTCAGGAAGCAACTCCCTGCGTCTGTCCCGGGCTCAACGCTGAACTTGAAATGGAACCTCCACGTCTATCACGGGTAGTATCGTCGGACGATTATTCGCACGATGCTCTGTTGGACCTTGGTTGCAGAGATGTTCTTGCATTAGCCACGCTCGAACTCTTATATCAACAAGGAAGTTGTCGAGTCCGCGCCGCAGCTGCAAGTCTGCTTCCGCACTCCCCTCACTCAAGCTCAAGCAGCGCTATCGTGGGAGACTCCGGGCCATAGAATCCGCTGTCTAACTGAGAGTGTTGGTTCAATCTGTGACTGGTGTCTACATATAGAGTCTGTCAACCTCACAAACGAAATGAAACAGGCGTGACCTTCCTGACGTGCACGCATTTCTCCGGACCTAGTGCTGCCTAGTGACTGTCGACGTCTCAGAAACTTGAAATGCAACACGTTTTCGACCCTGGCTGTTGAATGAATGAATGAACCTCTTCGTCATTACGGGAGATTCGATGGAGGTGAGCACTCCCATCCAGGAAGTCGGAAAGTAGCTTCTCAAACTCGAACCTAATGCTCAAATGGAAGGCCCATAGCCCCACTGGCGACGGACAGCCGCCGCTCCTTGACGGAAGTTCTCGTTCTCGTAGAATGTCCCAATACCGCGGGATAATGCAAAACTTGAACGGCCACCAAACACACTGTAACTTACTAAGAACTGCAATGAACCGATTTGACGTTCTGAGTCCAAGTTGGAGTGTCCGAAATCGAATTTTATTTGGCTGGCATCATTGCCTTTGGAGGGAGAACACAGGTGAACTTAAGTAAGGTCTATTGGTCTTCCTCCGATGGAAGTTCTTAGTTGAATTCTATTGCTTTCCCGTTGAGCTGAGCACCTTTGAGTGTACGTGAGGCGTAGCGTGTGCCTTGCCGGATTTCTCATGACGCTCCCTTGTGCACCATACACGTGCTATGTGTTCGCATTTGCTCTCTCCCCTCACTACACTTAATGAGTTGTTTCCCGATAGAATGGAACACAGAACAGATTTCGGTGAGCAATCTCACTAAGGGAATCTTTGATATTGCGGGGACGTGAGAGTGACTAGAGTTGTTCGCAAAGGTGTGGAGAGCGTGGCGGTAAGCCCGTGGGCGGGTGAGTGGTGGTATAGGGACAGGATCGTGTTTGAAGCGTGCATTTCTTTCTGCCAGGCTGCTAGAAGAACCATTTTCGTGGGCAATGTGAACCCGAGGGGACGATAGAAATTTCGGACGCGCAGACAGAGGCCCGGGGTTGAGGGTGAGGTATAGCGAATACCCGAGTGTGCTTCTGATTCTCATGTGCATCCGTGTTGCCAGGATATTACCAAGGTATTCTACGCAACAGCCTGGGCCTAAAGACAGAGCTATGCAGTAGAGCTCAGCAGGGCGTTCTATTACCCCCCCTCGCTCCATCGACATCGATTGATCGGTAGGCAAAGTTACCATTCCTTAAAGCAGGATTTGAGCAGAGCTCAAATCATGCGGAAGCGATGCCGTCGTTTGACTCGTGAGACGAAAGGCAGGCCCGGTGCAGGGGTGAGATCGAGATTGGGATTCGAAGGTGGACGTACGTATTATAAAGGAGCGATGCGGCGCAAACAAAAACATAGCCAACGCCATCCATGAAACATGAACATGAAACACGATGGCAGAAACTTTGAAAGGGACACAGCCGCCCCGCCGGCAAGCCATACGCATCTATCCATACGAAAGCATTAGTGCTCTCGACTCGGAATCTGATATGTCGACGCTGGGTCGACGGCTGGGGAGTGTGGTGTGGTGGACATAGCCTAGCCTGAGCGTCAAGTGAACAAAACGGAACCATAGCCGAGCCAAAGTCATGTAGTCACGGACCACGGTATACAGCGCGATGAGAACGCCAAGTCGTGGCGTGAGGGGTGGATCGCCAAGCGAGTCGGGACTCTGTCGTTTTGTCCACTATCCGCCGGGAAGTTGTGTTTAGGTATCCGTGTCGCATGGAGATAGGAGCGTGATATCATCCCTTTTTCACTTCCCGTGACGCTATTGGGAAGGATTTACTACCGACTCGGGCCCGACGCTGTCCTTTGCGTGTGGTGATTGGGGGTGGACACGGCGCCGCTGGGTGCTCGGTCAGGGTGATGGCAGACGCGGTTGTAGTACGTGCATAGCGAATACAAGTCCTACAGTTCTCCTGCCCGTGTGACAAACTAAAACTAAAACGCAAAACGCAAAAGCGGAAGCGAAGCAGAAGTCAGTATGGAGAGCAAAAATCAATTGAATGTGGTACGCATCCAGCCCCGGGGGGTTGTCACTGGTACGCGTTGTGTTCCGTCACGCGCCACACGCCACACGCAGTCACGATCAGGCTGTCAGGCTCCTGGCTATTATAGCCCGCTGGCAGGCTGTCACGTCTCAAGCCCATGCCCCACTCCTATCCATAGTAGCGCCACCCGGAGGCATACTACATCTGTATACCACACGCGGGACACAATTTTCATCATCATTCGACGCCGTGGAATACATCACACTTCCACCGCGACCGCGCGCGCGCCCGGCTACGTGCAGGGTACCCGCCTTCTGAGAAAATGGGTGTGAGCTCGGCACGGCGAGATGACGGATCGTGATCGGGGCGAGAGCCAGGTGAGGGCGGGAATGGAAGTGGGGGAACAATAAAAATAAAAAATAAATAAAAAATAAAAAACCTAAAACATCAGAAAACCGAAACCCAAATCCAAACCGACACCCAAACGCAAAACCCAAGAAAACTGAAACTGAAAATGACACGGAGACCGAGGTTGGAGAAAGGACTCCACCAGTGGCACCAATTCCTATGTTATCAATATCCTCGGCACCAGCCCATCCACCGCACACCGAACGCACCGCACACTCGACTCGCAGGGTGCGGCGACTACGGTGCTTAAGTATGACCGAGGCTACCCCCACTACTAGCAGGCGGACGTGGGACATGACGTCTGAGGCCTGAGGGCCAGTATTGCAGTTGGATGTGGGAGCTTGAATATTGATAGGAGATGTGAGGCGGACACGGAGGTTGTTTAGGGCGCACAGAGCGAGATGTTCGAGATGGAGTACCTTTCGAGATCCCTTGTCGCCTAGTCACGACTCTCCCTTCTGTCGTCAATTCGAAGGATAGACGTCTTTGCAGTGTCAGCAGGAGGGTAGAATGGCAGCTTAGCGCTTAGCAGTAGTGAAGTGAGAGTGAGCGTGTGGAATTCAGTATGGACGGGATGTAGGGAGGCAGTAGGCTGGAGATGAGACGGGAGTGCAGCGGGAGGAGCAGACGTGTGAATCCTGATCAGATCGATATCACGACGACGACTGTCCCGCTACTTCCGCTCTGTCCTAGCCTAGAGCATCCAACACATACGCCATCCACAAAAATCTACGCTCGCACATGATGGCGGTACAGTTGATGTTTGGAGGTCAGACAGCGGTACTTGTACTTCTTACGTAAACGTACTTTAGGGGCGGTAGTGGTAGGGTAAGGTAAGTAAAACACTTTAGGTCCCTTAGCTCAGGATGACTGAAGTAAAATGCAATTATTTGAAAAGTAGGGACCGCCACAGAATTTAAAGGTAGATGTTGTCAGTGTGTTGCGATAATACGCTGCACGCAAGCCTCCCAAGCTATCCTAACAAGCAAGTTTCGCCTCTAAGAATTCGGAAAGATAAAATCGTGAGGAGGAATCCAAAACATGTTCAGTACGTATGTGTCCATCTTCGGACTGCAATTAGTGGGCTGTACCATATATAGAGCTGGAAAGCAAGAGGGTGCGACTGACCACGTACGCTTGCACCACTGCACCAGTGTTGCTGCGCTGGTCACTAGTCGGGGTTGTTATCGAGTTTACATAACTTCAATGGCTTGCCATGTTAGACGTCAGACTATCCTAGAGTTAACTCAGGGTACACGATGTAGGTGTAACGACTTGGTGTATTACCTATGCTAGAGTTAACTGTATACATAGGAGACGGTTAGAATAACTATATGCGTGTAGGTTTGTTGGAATACCGTACCTCAGGGTACACGATGTAGGTGTAACGACTGAGGGACGGTATTGCGACTCCGCAGGCTTAAGATCTCTACTGTGTGGGTCCTTGTGTAGCATACTCGAACTCCAACACTCCCCCTCAGTGGGATAAAGACGGATTTTCCCACTGCGTACTCCCCCTGAGACCTAACGAATGCACGAATTTCCAATGGAGAGGTCTACCTAGCCCTTTTGTTAAAATGTCTGCAGGCATTTCAGGTGTTTAAAACGAACTTCACCGTCTTCGACACGTTCACGAGTGTAGTGATATTGGACGTCGATGTGTTTGGAACGGGCGTGGAAAGAAGGGTCGTTCGTAAGGGTGATGGCGCCATTGTTGTCACTGTATATGAGTGAATTTTCCTGGGGATGGTTCATAGCGGCGAGTAAATGTCTAAGCCATATGGCTTCCTTAGTGGCGTGGCAGCTAGCTATATATTCGGCCTCGCAGCTGGAGGTGGAGACAGTGGCTTGACGTTTTGAGCTCCAGGATATGGCACCGCTCCCGAGGTTGAATACATAGCCAGATGTAGATCGTCGTGAATCTAGGCAGCTCGCATGGTCAGCGTCGGTGTAAGAGTGGAGTGTGAGAGGGTTTGCGCCTCCTAAAACAAGAGTCATGTCCTTAGTTCCTTTTAGATAGCGAATGATACGTTGTACTGCGTTCCAATGAGCAGGGCCAGGATTGCTATTGTACTGGCTGAGTTTGTTTGTTGTGAAAGCGATGTCGGGTCTGGTTGCAATTGCAGGCCACATAAGTGACCCTATAGCAAGCAGCACGGTAAGGTATTTTGGACATTTTATCTTTTTCGACATTCGTTTTTGGGGACATATCGCAAGAGAGCTTTACGTTTGTGTCCATGGGAGTCGCCACAGTGTAGCCATCCTTTAGACCAAAACGATCAACGATTGTGTCGATGTAACCCGCTTGTGATAAGGAAATGGTTCTGGCTTGTCTGTCTCGTGTGACGGCCATGCCAAGGAACCATTTTATTTCTCCTAAATCCACAATCTCAAAGACCTTCCTTAGTATCACGACGATTGACATTAGTTCGGAGGGGTTACTGAAGGCAACACACATATCATCGACATGTATGGCAACCATGGACTTGCCTAAGGTCGATTTTCTCATGTAAACACTTCGATCAACTTCAACACGTATGAATCCACCCTTTTCCATCTCGCTGTGGAGTTTCTGGTTCCAGCAGCGGCCGGCCTGTTTTAGGCCATATAGCGACTTGTGTAATTTGCAAACCCAAACCTCTTTTCCAGCTTCCCTTCTCCCTTCCGGTTGTTCCATAAAGATCTCCTCCTCAAGTGTTCCATGCAAGAAAGCTGTTTTGACATCGAGTTGGTGGATATCCCAGTTGCGTGAGCCAGCAATGTGCAGCAGTGTGCGGACTGATTCCATGCGGGCCACCGGTGCGTATGTGTCTGTGTAATCCACCTCCTCGATCTGAGAATATCCTTTTGCAACAACTCGTACTTTTCTCCTCGTCACTTCGTTCTTTTCGTTCCGTTTGCGGGTGAAGCAGGCTCTGCTGCCAATTATTTTTCTCCTGGGTGGGACGGTAGATCAAGGTACGAGTGTCCAAACTTTGTGTAGACGTATGGACTCCATCTCATCGTCGTAGCCTTTTTCCCAATCGGCAGCATCGTAGGCATGTGAGGCTTCTTTGTACGTCCTCGGATCGTCCTGGGATACGCAGAGAAACTCATTTACAAATTCGTCAGAGTGTATGTCCAAGAGGTGAGCAACATCGTTTGGTTTTTGATGTCGCAAACGGTCAGCGCTTGCCTGAATTTCTTTGCGTATTTCATCTAGACGTGAAGAATGTGGGACTCCTTTTATGGCGGCCCCTTTCTCGGAAGGTTTCTTGGGTCTGCAGGAGCGACGGGTAGAAGGCTGAGCGGGTAATTTGGGCGCGATATCATCCGGCAGCGTAGGTTCATCAATTTGTGGGATGAGAGGGGGATCTGTGTCACTCTCCTCATCGTCATCGTCGTTCATTGCGGGTATCGGTCTGTAGGGACAAGGGACGGTGTCTCTGGATTCAATGAATGTTACGTTCCTTGATACCAAAATCCGTCCTGTCAATTTGTTGTAGCATCGGTAAGACTTGGAGTTTTGGGAATAACCAACCAGTATGCATTCGACAGACCTTGTATAGATTTTAGGACGATGTTCATTTTGAATGAGTACAAAAGCTTGACATCCTATTTCTGGAAGGTGAGATAAGTCGGGATGTTTTCCATAGTAAGCCTCGTAGGGTGTTTGTGGGAGTCCTGTCTTTCAGGTATGCACATGTTAAAAGGATCTCACCCCACAGTTTCGAAGGAAAACTGTTTTCAGACATGATGGCTCTCGTGCTATTCATTATTGTTAGATGGCACCGTTCAGAGGTGCCGTTTTCCGCAGACGTGTGAGGTGCTGTTGTTTCGTGTTTGATTCCCTGTTCACGTAGGTAATGTGAAAACTGAGTGGCAGTGTATTCGCCTCCACCGTCAGTACGGAAAATTTCAACCTCAAGGCCGGTTTCACGCTCGACTATGGCCTTCCATTCTTTGAAACTTGCCGCAGCATCACTCTTTTTTTTAAGTGGGTACACCCAGGTTTTGCACGAGCAATCGTCTATAAAATTGATTGCATACAATTCACCGTGAGGTGTCCGTACGTCTTCAGGCCCCATAATGTCAGAGAAGACCTTCTTAAGTAGCATTGTCGATTTAGGTCCCTCCCGTTTTTTAGGTACAGGTCGTTTCGTCTGTTTACCAAGTATGCAATGTTCACAGGTTTTCGGGATGGTAGACATATCGACAGGCATACCTGTTGTGAGTTGTTTGTCTGACATTTCGATGATAGAATTGTAGTTGATGTGGCCCAAACGATGGTGCCATGTAGCAAGATCGGGCTTCAGCCGCGTGATGTAGGCATGTTCGAAACGGGGAAGCTTCGCATTGAGATGGTATAGTCCTTTTCCATGACGGGTGCCTTCAGCGACGATTTTGTTGCCGTGACGAATGTGGCAGGTGGTAGGGGAGAAATCAACCATATATCCATGATCAGTGAGTCTACCCACAGACATGGGTCTTATGGTAGATTCTGGGATGAGCAATGCTTTAACAAGTTTGAGATTTCGACCTTTCCCAGTGCGCATTGTGATCAGGCCAATTCCAACAGCAGCAATGCCGGTGCCGCTGAAACCGCTAACAATGCGTGGTGGTATAGGGACCAGTTCAACGAAGTCGCTTCTGTGGGGGGTGCAATGCACGGTGCAGGCAGGGTCGATCGCAAAAGGGGTGTCATGAGGCATAGTGTTGCGGAGTTCTTCTTTTGTGAGTGGGCGAATGTCATTTGCAGTCAAAGAGCAGTCGTGCGTGTTGGATTCATCCCAAGTCACTGAGCATTTTTCGATGACAGAGCAGGAAATATCACCATTGGCGTGACGGTTTTGGAAAAATCTGCGGACTTTTGGAATAGTGAGCACGTTGCAAGATTCACTGCCACTGGTATCGTTGTCAATGGCAGCTTTAGTGTGCGTGTGTTTGCTTTTCCTTTCGCGTTTCCCTTTTCCGTCACTGTCACATTTTTCTTTGTTAGACTTCCACCACTTGGGGGCTTTACCGCTAGAGCCACCCCCTTTTTCCCAGTAGTTCTCAATAGTATGGCCGCGCAAAGTGCAGTTGGAACATCTCAAGGGAGCCCGTCTTGGAAGAAGATTGTTGTTTTGCGCTGAGAGCGGACTCCTGTGCATTAATAGCTTCATGTACGCGTGTTTCCTGGGCTTCAGTCTCGAGTCGTTTAATAATATCATCAGATGAAAGTGTCATGCCAGAGGTGGTGATGAAACTCATAAGGTTCTTTCTCATCCATTCAAATTCGCCATCGCAGAGAGCTTGTAGCAGTAGGACTATTGTCCACTCTTCACGAGTGGGTTCTTTGTCATTGTAGATTGTGGCGATCTGGTCTTTTATTTCAAGAATGGTGGCGGAGAATGTAGAGTGAGAGACGAATCTGGTGCGTATAGCAGTATGGATGGTGTTGAGTTTCGAGATCATGCCACCTTGGTGGGTCTTTGCCTTTAGGTGTGTCCAAGCCTTTTTGGCGGTGACAAACTTTTTGATTTCTTGCATCAAGGGATCGTCGACGACTTGGCAGAGAGCTCCTACGACACGGTCGTTCATGTTGTTCCATTTAAGGAGTTTGGTAGGGTCGGAAGGAGGCGATTCTGCGATACCCTCAATGAGGCTCCAGACACTGTAACCACGTAGGACAGCTTTGCACTTCCTTGACCAGCAGCTTTAAGGATTCCAACCGTCTTCTCAGTAAGTTTGATTTCAGACATTATGGGAAAACGAGATCGGTCTTAAAGTGGGACGTTTTCAACGTGATTCGACGTGTTGCAGTCGTTCTGAATGGTTAATTGTCTAGTCAGAGTCAGATGGTCCTTTAATCCGCGCGTTATAGGAATTATAGCGTGGACGGGATGCCCATAACCTGTTAGACGTCAGACTATGCTAGAGTTAACTCAGGGTACACGATGTAGGTGTAATGACTTGGTGTATTACCTATGCTAGAGTTAACTGTATACATAGGAGACGGTTAGAATAACTATATGCGTGTAGGTTTGTTGGAATACCGTACCTCAGGGTACACGATGTAGGTGTAACGACTGAGGGACGGTATTGCGACTCTGCAGGCTTAAGGTCTCTACTGTGTGGGTCCTTGTGTAGCATACTCGAACTCCAACATGCCACGTACGACCATCCGCACCCACGATGTCTCAAAACTGGCCTAAAATCGTTCTGCGTGCATTCGGAACAATCTCCCCCGGCGACTCAGAATCGGCGTGGTATCTACCATGGCAAGCTGTCCTCGGTGCCCTTTTCCCATTTAACGACGATTACCTGGTCTTGGAGGATTACGAGCCAGAGGCCTTTACCCTGACGGAGGGTGGCCAATTGGGAGCCATCGACCTCACAGTCACCTACATTATTGAGATGTTCAATATCCCGATTTTTTTCGTGGATGTCAAAGTGCCGGACGATGTTGAGCACAACATCACTCATTTGAACGTGGATGCCCAGATGCAAGGCCGCTGCCAACTATTCGGCGAAATATTCCACGGATTACTCGTCGCCACAGTATCAAGTTTCCCCATATCTACAGCATTAGTGCCATGGGCACACGAATGGCTGTCTATAAGTACCACCTTAAAGATGGAACCGTGGACCCTCCTGTTTCTGTAATTGAGGCCAAATACTTTTGTTCCGATCCCACACCTCGGATAAGGTGGTCCTACAATGTTCTTTCTGACGAAGGTGAACAAAAATTGAGGGAGTTGGCCATGGAGATGAAGGCACTTGTCAAGAAACTGCTCCCCCCCTTGAACACTGAAAGCAGCACCTTAAATGCCATCAAAACTCAACAAATGGTGCAAGAGATCGTAGATGGCATAGTGTCTCCTATGCAGGGACCTAACAGTGCCTTCTTGGACAATAGTGAACAAAGTACGAGTATGAGCAGAGCATGAGGCTTGCTTACACTCATGAGGATGTCGCTGAATGCACCTTCCTGTACCAGCAGAGACCATTCCTGAGATATGAAATAATGATGTATGAGTAGACACATTTATAAGGAATAGGATGGCTTTGGTGGGGAGGGCCATATTTGATTCACTGAATGTGGAGCAGATACACGTGAAGGACCTGGGGAAGCTTGCTAGTATCATGAATTCTAAAGTAATTGACACAACTATAGAAGGCCTCTCTTCAGTTCTCCTCCCAACATCAATGAGAGCCAGACTTGCATGCATGGACCAAGGTATATGTAGCTTGTCATCTGTTGCTTGGGTTTTTCTCATTCATATGTGTGATTTGCAAGTAAAATGGCTGTAACTATTAAAGTCTCATCCTAATTAGACTAGAAGTATAGGATTAATGGATATCACTGTAAAACTGTGTTTTGTTATGAACTCGGTTTCCTTTCGTTGGGATGTCAGAATTGTCGGAATGTTGGGGTTTGGAGTTCAGGATCGGAAATGTATGGACATTGGCTTCAACTTATGAGTTGCACCCTCTTGGATCCTTTGTGTCCTGGTATTTCAGAAAATCGGAAAATCAGAGAAATCAGAGAAGTCGGAGAATGGAAGATCAGATAAGACTTTAGAGACAGAGGTGAGAAGGTATCGAGTCAAGGTGGATCAATATTTGAACTGAAGAACGAAGTACAGGTAAGAGTTGTATATAATGAATAGATATGGTTTGAGTTGGAAAGATATGAAATGTGGAAATCCGAAACAGAGTGAATATGGGATTGGAGGTAAGGATGAATATGGATATAAGACCCAAGATGTAGATCTCGATAAGAAATGACTAAATATAGATAGAACGGGGATAAGTAGATGTAAGAACTTTATTGTATCACACAAACAGACTGAGCCAATAAATTTATTGGTGTCTGTGACGGTGTGGTTTACAAGTAAAAGAGTTTTTTTTATGTAATCTACTTGTGGACAACTGTATAGTTGTCCACTATCTACAGGCGCCCCTTGTGGGTGACTTATATAATACAAACCCCATAAGTCACTCTGGTGACTTATATGTCCTAAATAGTAGCATATATGCTACTGTAAGAATCTACATTCTTACACCCTCCACACAGACCAAACCTCAGGCAGGTTTGGGAACCATTATGCTGATGGCGGTGACAAGCATGATACTCGACAGCGCCTACTACACTACAAAAGACACTCACTGCACACATGCCTATCATCATCAGCTTTTGCCAGACCATCATCTGGTGTGCTACCTCCAGTCCACCAGACACATCATCTCCACATTGATTCCATCTTCATCAATTCTATTTTCAATATGCCATCCAGCATTGCTGCCACCACATCCCATGATTCATTTCAGATGACCGCCAAGCCAGACATACACGTTGGACCACGCATCAAACTTCCTAGTCGACATTTTCCCCTTGATGTTCATTTGTCCAGTCCTTCTCCACAAGTCGCACATCGTTGGTACTATCCTCTATATGTCAAACCTCCTGAAGGCCCATACCGAACATTCCCCTCCTATCCTCCTTATCGCGTTCACGATTGCATTTGGGTATTCAACCCTGTCTTCCATGCTCCCTTCCATGTCATTGGCTTCGACCCAAACTGCGAACCAGTGAATGGTTGGCATTGTATCATACTCAGGAACTACTGGGATGTCAAAGAGTTTGGTCCAGGAACTGAGATTTGCTACGGTTATGTGCCTAAGGACTTCATCAAGCAGGACTCGTCTTTGTTCCCTCTCTGGAGGAAATTCGTATCCAAGTGTCATGATTGGTTCAAATGTTTCTGAGTCGTCATCAAGTCACATGACTCACTTACTCATCTTCGGAGATATTTGACAAGCAACTGGAATCCTATTGGACGGCTATGACTCATTTTCATCACCTGACTCACTCACTTCTTTCTTGTACTTCTATTTCCAATTGTTCCACATGGTCTATTGTCTGTGACTCACTTCTATTCCATTTCTGGCTTCTATTTCAAATTTGCTGCCACATTTCCCTTCATTTCTTTGACCACCTGACTCATTTCTCCATTGCATTACAAACCACCTTCCTGTTTTGGTTTTCTGCTCTTGCCGTTAGTCATTTCTCCTGTCTGCTGTCGACGACATCGTTGTATGGCATACTCGCATCGTTTGTTGTTCTGCTCATGTATATAAGGCCTGTTTCGCCTTAGTGTACCCCAATTCACCTCTTTCAGTTGGATTCACTCATCTAAGTCTCAAGTCTAAGTCTTCTAAGTCTACTACTACGTCTACTACTTCTATGTCTACGTCATTTGTCAATCACATGACATTTGCTGTTGTATCTCATCTACACTTACATCAGCGTGTTATGTCATCATCTTCGTCTTCCTTCTACCTTTGTTGCTGCTGATAGCAAAGCGCACTGAGCCAAACACCAGTGTTAGTAGCCATGCAATGACGACACCGCTACCCACTGTCTTTTGGATCCATTTCCAAAAGTAAACCGACAGCGGATCAGCATATATAGGTGCAAGCGCAGTCGATGATGACTGCGTGGCTACTTCGATGGTGTTGTCGTAGTACAAGGAGTCGGCTGGGTCGACCTCCATAGTAGTATCATCCGCTGTGGTAGCGGATGCCGAGTGAGTGGCAGACAGGGCGGATGGTTCTGTCGTCAGCATGTACATACATGCCTTCGAGCGGGGTGGCCCTCCACCGCGTCCATTCATGGATGAATTGTCGTCTGAAGTCGACGGCGCTCCCCAGAACCCTGGGGGGCGAGGGGTCATGGGTATATGAAGGCCGATGAATGTCTGGCCTTCGCGAGCGTCGAGGACCCTCTGCATGGTCTCATTGTAGCAGACCTTGCTCTGCTTATGGAGAAATTAGGGCTCAATGTTGATGTCAGCCCTACCAGGATCTACCCCCGCATGGTTTCCTAGCCATTGGGCTAGTTCCT
>MU134317.1:415725-479679 GCA_015039355.1 Ramaria rubella
AGGCATATAATGTGCGATCTTGAACGCTGGCGTTTGAGTAGTGAGTTGCTGCTCGCGATCAGCATGCTTAATGATAGCATGCTGCATGGTGCTGCGCGACAGGGCAAATGTCATGCGTGCAAGTGTGAGCTGCTCAATGAATTTTGGGTCATTGAGCTGGCATTTGTCAAACCACTCCATGGTTCGACAACCAGTGTGCACCACAGTGGGGTGTGGTGCCTTGCCCAACGTGTGGGGTAAGAATCCCGTCTGCGCTGCAGGCGGGTCGCCTATGGCGGGGGCGATGCGAGCATGCAGCAACGCTGGGTATGGCGCCACCAGTGTTCGCTGTTTGGATGTGGTCCTGCGACTGGATTGGGTGGGTCCTCCCGGTGAGGCTCCAGTGGTGGTCATAGATGGACTCACTGAGTCTGTCATCGAATCTGGCAACGAGGTTAGATCAATTATAGTCAGTGCTGATTGCACCGACTTCATGGTGGATATTTTATCCACCATTTCGCGATTAATTTGCCGCTCTTTATCAAGGGCAGCGCATAGCGTGTTGAGCTCTGGTTGAGCTCGCATACATCCTCCTTATAGGAGGATACTGCATCTTTAACAAAAGGACGCGCCGTCTCAGAAAGCAATGGTGGCCAGGCCACTTTTAATGCGCATTCGATGTCGC
Source organism: Ramaria rubella (assembly GCA_015039355.1). Taxonomy (NCBI): domain Eukaryota; kingdom Fungi; phylum Basidiomycota; class Agaricomycetes; order Gomphales; family Gomphaceae; genus Ramaria; species Ramaria rubella. The sequence goes on from MU134317.1 coordinate 416,390, forward strand.
GCATTCGGGGGTCGATGAGCTGCAGTTTTGCGGCTTGCAGAAAATGCTGCGCATATGTGTTGCACTCCGGACAGGAGTCACAGTGGACGATGGCGATGGTGTCCTTGACGCCATGCACAGTCCAGCATTGCTCCTTTTGGAGCATCGCAAATTGCTCAGAGGCACTAGGTAGTGCCTCTGCTGAGTGGTGTGTTTGGGACGCTTCAGTGTCCACAGATAATTGTTCGTTTGACACCCGCACTTGTGTGAGTGTGGTAGTGGGTGGAAAAAAACCTTGAAGCGGCGATGAAATCGTCACTTAAAATCAGAGCGAGTGTGCCCGATGCATCACGTGATGCCATCGTGTCGCGCAAATCATTGACACGAATCATGTTCGTGTCGAGTCCTTTTTATTAAGGACTCCTTGTCATATTTCTCATGCCTTATGAGGCATGACTAAGAAGCTCTAGCGGCTTCCTAACTCCCCTTAGTTCTAGATAGGCATCTCCCGCTTCTAACTCTCTGCATGCAGAGAGTGGTTCCCAGGTGACATCTCCCAATGTCCATCTTACTTGTAACTCCAGCTTGGAGTTACTAGTCCAGCGATGAGCCAGGATCTCATCTACGAACCATTCTGGTTCATCTTCTTTCCCAAAGTCATACATATAATTTACGTCACGACAAGGAAATTGTTCGTTGTCATTGGGTATATGCGGTCTAATTAGACTCGCATCAAACTTTGGTAGGATCCTCCGAGCTGTGAGCTCTGGGGGTAACTCAAGTTTCACCGTAGAACTGGAATTGTCCACTTCTATAACTGAGTATGGCCCAATATAATTGGGTACCAATTTCTTTGCCCATCCCTTAGGTAAGGACAGGTTCTTTGTAGACAGATATACTAGCTGTCCAACTTCGTACGTTGTTCCTTGATGGTGTCTGGTATTAACAGGGTCTGTCTGCTGTACTCGGCTCACGATGATTGCATCGTGAGCAGCAATCAAGTTCCACAACACTTGTTGTGCGAACTGCCACACTCCTCTAAATGTAGTATCCACTGATAGCACCTGCCCGATATGGGGCAAGTATCCGCTGTTCAATTCGAATGGTGCATATCCTGTGGTCGCGCTGACTGAGCTGTTCAGTGCGAACTCTACCATTGGGCATTTCTCGGCCCAATCCTTCTGATCACTCTGCACTACCGTGCGGAGTATTTGCCCTACAAAACGATTTGCTCGTTCTGTCGCTCCATCCATCTGCGGGTGGAATGCTGTGGACATGAGCAGCTTTGTGCCCATTATACGCTGCAATTCCCTCCAGAATATGGAGGTGAATTTGGAGTCACGATCTGATATTATCGAGTCAGGTACTCCATGCAACCGTACTACCTCTTTGAGGTATAACCACGCGACTTGTCGCGCAGTCACCCTTGTCATAGTTGGGACTAGATGCACCATGGACGTGAGTCTGTCAATCACGACCAGTAAATAGTCGTGACCCTTCGATTCTGGCAATGGACCAACAAAGTCCATTCCAATAGACTGCCACGGTCTATCAGGTATCGGCAGGGTATGCAATAACCCTGCTGGTCATCTATTGTCCTTCTTTGCAGCCTGACAGGCTGCACAGGATCCACAAAACGACTCTATGTCAGCTGCCATTCACGACCACCAGTACAATCACCTGATGTACTTATCAGCTTTGAATTGCCCAAAGTGGCCAACTATTCTATGTGCATGATCAATGATTATCTCGACCATTCTCCTCCCCTTGGAAAAAACTTCCCAGGGAAGACACACTACATCTTTCTTGAACTGGTTCTTTGTCCAAACCAGTCCGTTTCTCACCCCAAATCGAGGGTGAGCCTCAGGATTTGCCAACACTTTCTTGAGTATTGGATCTGTTCCATAGCCATTGGCTATGGCTCGTTTTAGGTCAAACTCATGTTCTACACGTGAGCGTAGACTCTCTGAGTCTGCACCCGACGTTGTAGCTAGTACATCGTCCTCCTCATCACCTTCCACTTGTGTGGGAGGTTCTTCCCCTGCTTGCTTCATCCGCTGTGCGTCTATGACACGCTGCTCTGTCGCATCTTGTAATCATTGCGACCGTCGCGCTGCGGCCATTCGTATTTCTATGAATCTATCCATTGGGAGAAATTCTCCTTCTGGGTCTAGCCGCACATCTGTGTTGACATATTCTTCTGCTGGGTGATGTTCACCCTGCTTGTCATTCTCGTAGTAGCGCAACAGACAGTCAGCTACTTTGTTCTCCACCCCTGGTACATGTACCATGGTATCATTGAATCTGGAGAGAAATTCCCACCAGTGCACCTGTCTGTCAGACAGATGCTGTTGTGTCTCGAAGTATTCGAGACCTTTGTTATCCATCACCGGTGTGAACTGGCAACCTAGCAGCTTATCCTCCCACTTCATAAGTGCTTCAAGGATAGCAATCGTCTCGTGCTCATGCATTTTGTAACGTTGTTGCGCGGGACTGAACTTCTTTGATAGAAATCCTGCTGGACGACAAGTCATCCAGTCTGGACCTTGTCCGTAAACTGCCCCGACTCCATATTTGGAGCCATCGGTCACAACCCAAATGGGTTCTGAGCTAGCATGATTTATCGGCTTCAGAATCAGAGCCTTACATGCTAGCGCTTACCACTTCTTCCAACTGTGCACCTGCTATGCGCGGTTTGTTCTTCCATTGCAGGCAATTCGGCTTGATATGCCCAACCTGTCCACACTTGTAGCACGTTATCTCTGTGCTACGTCCCTGACCCCCTGAACCTCCAGAAGGTTTTTGTGAAGGACGTGAAGCGACGATAGCTCCAGCTCTTTGTGTAGCCTGTACCCCTGCCTGGGGTATACTCAGCCTCGTTTCGGGTTGAGGTTGAGCGTTAGGTGGATGATATATTGTCTGCTTCACAGTAGGATGGCTTCCTGTGTTGGGAGCTTGGGATGAGCTCGGCCCAGCCTGATTTTGACTAATTGTCAACGTTGGCTTTGCCTGCGGCGCATGCACGCTGCTAGGTTCCGTTCTTTGTGACCCGATGTCATATCGAGACGCATCCTCTACTGCCTTTGCGGCTTCATATAATTCAGCTATTGCACTGAATTCTGTCGTATAGCCTAATTTTAAGACTTCATGAAACAGTGCTTCTCTAAGCACTGCTACGAACCATTTGCAGATCGTATACTCATCCGGTGGATGTATCATCCGTGCAGCGTACTTCGTAATATCATTCAGTAATTCCTGAATGGTTCTGGTCCCTTGCACAATTGTATCAAACTTATTTGATGCATGCCTGTGCGTGAGTGCATGAAGGAATCGCTGTTGCAACCCAGCGATTGCACTTTCCAGGGTCCAGTTGATCACGACTCGATCATGACACTCGATATTTCGAACATACCACTCCAATGCTTCGCCCTTGAGGCGCGTGCCTAAATAATTGAATTGCTGGACAGTCCCAATAGACTATTCATGCCTAACCATCTCAGGATCCCTGAGATGAAGTTCTCGAATTTTTTGAGATCTGCTTTCCCAGCATATTCTGCTGGGTGAGGGAGTTTTACTCCGGCTTTGGCAAGCATGGACTTGTCTGGCTCGCTGTCCTTGTGTTTCTCAAGGGCAGCTCGCACCATCTTTGCAACTCCATCTACATATACAGACAGATTTCCTCCTGCCTCCTGAATCCTTCATTCAGGATCCGTGACTGCCAGTGATACCACACGCGGTATTGCTTGTATTTGCCTGTGCAGCCGGGGGATGTGAGTATTTACATCCTGCTGTGCTGGTGGATCAACGATGTCTTCATTGATCTGATACAACGGTCGACGTTTGTCAGCTGTTAGAAACACATCCCTCAGTCTATAGCTGCTACTGAGGACAGATCGAGCTACTCTCGCGAACTTGATCAGTTTATCAAAGGCCTTGCCTTCGATCCCCACAGTATATGCTTCTTTGACTAATTTATCCATGTGTTTAGCATGGATCTCTAGCACACGGTGCTTCCATTGCGCTGCTTTTTGTTCGATCCTATCCCAGTAATCAAACTCATGTTCAAGACTAATGTGAATGCTAGTCGTGGTACTGATGCTATCAGCATCAGACTTCATCATCTCCCACAGTGACTGTTGGGTCACTGCTTTGAGCACTTCTTGCTCATTATAAGTTTTTTTTTGATCTGCAAATTTCTTTGCGGATATTTTCTCTATCGAAGCCCCTAGCTCATGATCTGTCTCTTCCTCAGTACGCCAGCGCGTACTGACGCTGTCTTGCTCTATCGTGACACTAGGTTTTCGAGGACCAATCCTAGTGCTTGGCCCAGATGGAGGTGGCATCCTCTGTCTGTCTCACTTCCTGCAAGCCTTTTCTGCCTCACGGTCTACTTCACGATCCCTATTGGGATTGTTGCCACGCTTGGGGGCGTTTCCTCACAAAGCTCCCTGTACTTCCTCCTCCAAGGACTGTATTAACAGTTCCATACCATCTCCTAATGCTTGGAGTTGGTTTGTGGCTTCATCCGCTGCATGAGCTGCCTCAGCCGCTCATTGGCTCACTTCCCATGTAGTGCCTACGTTTTTACGGCTCTCTTTGAGGGCTGTAATCATCCGGGCAATATGTCCGGTTGTATGTTTGTGTCGCCAGGTTTCTTCATCCCAGCGTACCAACCCCTGCTCTATTGTCCCTGTTTGGGACGGTGAACTTCACGATCTGCGATGTTCTTGGACATGCGGGAGCTGTCACATTCGCAACCCCGACGAATTGTCCGTGTCGCTTGTCGGTGGCTCTCTCAACTCATCGAGAGATGATCTCTCATCTGTTTCTGATTCCTCCAGTGTGGATCTTCTTGGATCCGCTGATAGTCGCTTTCGACTCCTAGAGTCGGAAACTATGGGTGTTGTAGTATTACAAGGACTAGTTACCCTCGTCGGTGTTCCCGTTCGCCTGTCCATGTCATGGGCAGACTCAGTTCTCCTGTCTGGGCCCTTGGTTGTGGCTTCAGACGTATCTGGATCCTCTCTGGATCTAGATGTTTGGCTTCGATTCCTTATCGATGCCATCGATCTACGATCTATCAGCCACACTGTGGCATTCTTCTATTGAATTTAGACAAATAAACAGTAAACGTCTGTTTACTGTTTCCAAAGATTCCGGTGAGTGTTAAACTCATCGGTTTCTGGGTAACAAAAGATCGGTTGATCTTTTCTTTATCACAGTGCTGCCACTAGTATTGGCAGTCAAAAAAGTGTAAGAACTTTATTGTATCACACAAACAGACTGAGCCAATAAATTTATTGGTGTCTGTGACAGTGTGGTTTACAAATAAAAGAGTTTTTTTTATGTAATCTACTTGTGGACAACTGTATAGTTGTCCACTATCTACAGGCGCCCCTTGTGGGTGACTTATATGTCCTAAATAGTAGCATATATGCTACTGTAAGAATCTACATTCTTACAGTAGAACAGGTGGAGCAAATCAGAAAACATATTGGAAATACAAATCGGAATATGTCGGAGAAAAGTGGAAAAGCTGGGAATGAATCTGGGTTCTAACAGTATCTCCTCCTTAAGGCCAAGCCCTCGAGGCCTAAGATCAGTGTGGGAAGTTTAGTTTGGTGATTAAGCAGGGCCCCTAATGTGATATATAAGAGTGATGGATGGGGTTCAACTTGCCAGACTTCTGATCTTCTTATTCCTACTCCCCTCTAAGCTCAATGTTGATGCCACCGATTATCTTGCTTGAAGACTGTATTTCCGAAGACGAGTTGGGATTAGAAAATGATCTGGAGGCGCAGATTTGTGAGAGTTCGGAGTTGCAAAAGGAAGAAGCAAAGGAATTAGAGCAGAGAAAGTCGGAGTGGAAAAAGGTGGAAAAAGACGAGAGAAAATGCCAAAAAGGAATCGGAGGATAAAATTTGGAAAAGGAAATGTAATGCGGTGGACAGAACCATTAGTCGTCGGAGAGTGCACGAGTCTGCGTTGAATCAGATCAGGCATGAGAAATATTGCTACATGGGATGTCGGGTTCGGGATATGTTCTGTTCACTGATAGCAGATGAAACAAATGGGACATGTGATGAATGTGCAAAGGATAGGAGGGTGTGCCATGGACCGGGAGAATTGGGATTTGCAGAAGAAGTCGCAAAAGGTGTGGATGTAGGTGACAAAGGAACAGTGGAATTGCTATTGAAGGAAATTTGCAAATTGCAGAAATCTGTGGATCGTCACACAAGTTCCATGCAGGAGCACACCGAAGAAACACAGATTCTAGCTGTGTGGGTGCAATGGATGGTTCAGCATCAGGAGTGGGATTTGGAAGTAAAGATGGGGGAAATGTAAAAGGATGAAATATAGGAATTGGAATCAAAAAATTGAGTTGGAAATAAGCGGAAAAGTGAGGCGGAATTTCTTGGAACAGGTGGAAAATGTAATTAGAGACATGAATGTGAAAGTATAAGGAAAATCAGAAAAAAATGAAAATGAAAAGTTAAGGTGGGATTGGACCAGGTTTATCAGGATATGCTTTATGAAAGTGTTCAACGATTTCTGAAGCGTTGCCTGATTCTGTAGTGGGAATCCATGAAGTTTCTTCATTGGTAACTTGATAGCCCGTCCAGGGCACCAAGTACTGTAACTTGCAATGTCAGCAATTGTCTATCTTGGAGTCCAGAATTTCATCAATTTCAAAATGACCAAGGTAATTTTCCGTGAGCTTCTTTGAAGGTTGGGTTGTGCAGAAAAATTCGGCTTTGACAAAGACTTTGTTGCCTATTTTGAAGTCTGGAGCCAGAGAACGTTTCTTGTTTGTGGGTTCCTCATATTGGGATTGTGCATCAGAAATTTTCTTTCGTAGTTCCTGGTGGAGTTCGTCTAAGTCAACTGTGAAGTCTTTTGCATGGGATGAAATGAGATCATGTTTGGGACATATGGAAATGTTGGGGTTGTATCCTTTGTTAGCAAGGAACAGAGAAACTCCTGTTGTTGCATTTGGAGTGTTGTTATAGGCGAAATCTGAGCCCAATTGTCTTGTTGATAATTACAATAAATGTGGAGATATTGCTCAAGTGTCTGATTCTTTTGTTTGGTTTGTCTGTTGCCTTTGGGGTGATAACTGGAGGTGAAGTGGACATTCATGTCTAGCACCTTTCTGAGTGTGCAGAAAAATGAAGACACAAATTCTGAACCTCAATTGGAGGTAACGTGGGTCAGAACACCATGTTTGGAGAAGATGTGGAGAACCAAGAGTTGAGTGAGCATCAGAGAAGTGATTGTTGTGACTGTCAGAATGAATATGGCTTGTTTTGTGAGTCTGTCAATGATAACAAGGATGCTGTCAAAACCCGATGAAAGCGGAAGTGGCTCAATGAAGTCCAAGGATATGGAATGCCATGGTCTTGGCAGAATTGGTAGATGCTTAAAGAATCCGTAAGGCCGATGTCATTGGGATTTTGATTGCATACATGTTGTACAGGATTTAACATAGGAAATCACAAAGTCGTGGAGTTTCAGCCATGTGTATTCACGTTGGATATTGCTGAGTGTCTTGTTTTGTCTGAAATGTCTGGAGATTTGATGATCGTGCAGATATTGTAGAATGTGGAGTCAGAGGTTGTTAACATCAGGAATGTAGATTCGGTTGTTGAGTCGGAGAAGTCCTTGAGGATCGACTGACCATCAGGGTGTCAGAGGATTTGTGGGATAATCGGAGATTGCAGGATTGGAGGAAATGGATTGTCAGATTTCTTTGTGAAGTTTCTCAAAATCCATGATGGTAACTGCGTGGAGAATTGTGACGTTAAGGGATGTGGCTCAGAGGGATGATCACAGCTGTTTGTTAGTGAAGACCAGGCGGAAATTGTGCAGATTAATGCTGGCATGGTCGCTACTCCCCTCTTTAGGATAGACGTCCCATTGTCTAGTTAAAGAGTTGGGTTTTGTTCTGGGTTGGAATCAGATAATGAGGTTAAACTGACATGGGTATTCCAACCATCGGACTTGTTGTCGGGTTAAAAGCTTGGTCATGGCAAAGTATTCAAGGTTTTTGTGATCAGTTACAATGTCGATGGTGGAACCAGAACCTTTGAGGTAATGCCGCTGACAAGCATGATACTTGACAGCACCTACTACTCTATAAAAGACGCTCACTGCACATGCACCTACCTGGATCATCTTTCGCCAGACCATCATCTGCTGTGCTACCTCCAGTCTGCCAGACACATCATCTCCACACTCATTCCATCTTCATCAATTCTATTTTCAATATGCCTTCCAGCGTTGCCACCACCACATCCCATGATTCATTTCAGATGACTGCCAAGCCAGACATATACGTTGGACCACGCATCGAACTTCCTAATCAACTCGCTCCCCTTGATGTTCATGTATCCAATCCTTTTCCATCTGTTGCATATCATCAGTATTAACCTCTCTACATCAAATCTCCTGAAGGCCCATACAGAATATTCCCCTCATATCCTCCTTATTGCATTCACAACTGCATATGGGTATTCGACCCTGTCTTCCATGCTCCCTTCCACATCATTGGTTTCTATCCAAACTATGAACCAGTAAATGGCATTGTATCACACTCAGGAACTATTGGGATATCAAAGAGTTTGGACCAGGAACAGATATTTGCTATGGTTATGTGCCCAAGGACTTCATCAAGCAAGACTTGTCTTCATTCTCTCTCTGGAGGAGATTCGTATCCAAGTGTCGTGATTGGTTCACATGTTTCTGAATTGTCTTCAAGTCAAGTAACTTTCTTACTCATCCTCGGAGATATTTATCAATCAACTGGAATCCTATTGGACAGCTATGACTCATTTTATTCACATGACTCACTCGCTTCTTGGCCATACTTCTATTTCCAATTGTTCCACATGGTCTATTGTCTTTGACTCACTTCTATTCTATTTCTGGATTCTATTTCCAATTAACTGCCACATTTCCATTCATTTCTTCGACCACCTGACTCATTTTTCCATTCCATTACAAACTACCTTCCTATTTTGGTTTTCTGCCTCTCACCATTAGTCATTTTTCCTGTCTGCTGTCAACGACATCATTGTATGGCATACTCATATCGTTTGTTGTTCTGCTCATGCATATAAGGCCTGTTTTGCCTCCGTGTACCCCAATTCACCTCTTTCAGTTGGATTCACTTGTCTAAGTCTCAAGTCTAAGTCTTCTAAGTCTACTACTACTTCTACATCTACATCAAGGCCCGCTTTGTCAATCACATGACATGGGCTGTTATATCTTGTCTATGCTTACATCATCATATTATGTCATCATCATCGTCACTGCTACGTCCTCATCTTCATCTTTGTTCTACCTTTGTTGCTGCTGATAGGGAAGCACACTGAGCTGAACACCAGTGTAAGTAGCCTTGCAACGATGACACCGCTACCCACTGTCTTTTGGATTCATTTCTGAAAGTAAACTGACACCACCAAATCTTGAAAGCTTCAAAAATCGCGAGTAATGTCTTGTCGTGAATGTCATAGTTTAATTCCAGGGTGGTGAAAGTCCAGGAATGAAAAGCTACAGGGTGAATTTCACCATCTTCCAGAGAAATGATGGAGAGGATCACTGCAAGGGCATAGTCAGAAGCATTGGTTTCAACAATGAGTTGGCAATTGGGAATCCAGTGCATAAGGATCAGAGCTGTGGTCAAGGCTTTTTTAAGTGTTTCAAAGGCTTTCCGACACTCATCGGAAAAATTCCAAGTTATGGTTTTCCAGGTGAGTCAGGTAAGCAGAATTGCAATGTCAGAGTAATTGTGAATGAAGTGTCGGTAAAAGTTCACGAAACCTAGGAAGGATTGGATGTCTTTTACTTTTTGGGGTTTGGACCATTCTTGAATTACTTGATCTTGTCGTCTGCCATTGAAAGTCCTTTGGGGGAGAGCATGTATCTGAGATATTCTACCATAGTCTCGTGGAAATCCCATTTGTCGGATCTTGCATATAGTTGGTTTTTTTGGAGATGTCAGAGAACTTTGCAGACATGTTCTCAGTGTTCTTCCATATTGTTGGAATAGGCTAGGATGTCATCCAAATAGATGAGGATGGAAACATCGAGCATGTCGCCAAATATATCATTACCAAATCACTGAAAAGTGGCTGGTGTGTTAGTGAGACCAAAGGGCATAACATGCCATTCAAAGGAACCATATCAGGTCCTCAAGGTGGTTTTCCGATCACACTCTCTAATGCAGACTAGATGGTAAGCATGTCGGAAATCAATTTTGCTGTAAATCCATGCTTTTCCGGGGCTTTCCAGCAGGTTGGAAAGTCAGGGAAGCGGGTATTGGTCTTTCTTTGTGATCTTCTTGAGACCGTGGAAATTGATACAAAATCAGAGTCCACCTAATTTCTTCTTCAAGAATAGTACCAGAGCACCGTGCGGAGAAAGTGAAGGGCAGATGAATCCTATGGCTAGTGCCTCATCAATGAACTTTTGGAGTGTTTCTGGCTCAACTGGAGATAGGGAAAATGGTTCCCAAGGGGGGACTCTCTCCCTCTATTAAGTCAATCTTGAGATCATACGGTCAGTGATCAGTGAGGATTTCTGCTTTCTTCTTGCTGAAGACATCAGAAAACTTGTGATATTCCGACGGAATACTGTTGAGATTGGCTGTCATATCAGGATTCAGGGAAGTGTCGATGGCTGAGGTGGTTTTACCTTTCAGAATTATGCATAACTGAAAGATCTCCTTGTTGTCCAGTTTACAAAGGCAAGCGAACACAGAAGCAGGGACTAGGTTCCGATTCCCTGAGTTTACGAAGGAAAGAATCAGCTTTTATTAGTGGGGTGTTTTCACCTTTCAGAAGATCATCCCCCTTTTCCCACGATAACCCTGGATTATGCATTTGGGTCCACAGTTTACATAAGAAAACCCTACAAGCTGAGCACGAAACATGTCTCTTTTTGGATTTCAGGATGGTTTTGGGGTCTCAATGGGGTTCTACTGGGAATGTCCATATTTTTGGCACTTTCATTCTGCTTAGTCTGGGTTAGCTAGAACCCTAAACATAGGATTTATGTAGAGACTCTGCTGTAATCTACCTCCATAACTTCCTAGGTACTCTGATTTCATTTTAAAAATGTTTATTGTTTTTGTGATCACGATATCTCAACACAATCCCGCTGGCGCTACCAGTTGGTGTAGGAAGACTTGGACATATACTGAAAAATGCAAGGAAAAGGAAACATGATAGGTCAGAACATGGAGTGTGGTATCCCTTTATATGTGCTGGTATGGGGCATAAGAGATGAATTATAAATGGGGATAAACAGCGGTATATGCAGGTACTAAAACATCAAGTGTCTTTCAGGACGCCACAAGCCAATAGAGTGTGGGGGGGCTCAAAACATGACTTAATCTTGTGTGATTTTCATGGGTGAACCACCACTGCCTCACTGGTCTAACATCTTCACCAATTTTGTAGCTTGGTTAGCACATCAAAGTGGTCTATATATGTGTGGGTGTACATCATTTGTATTGACCTGTAAAATATTCATACACAAGTGATATCATACGAAATTTGATGGCAGCAGTGCAACACTCACATTGGATCCAAAACACATTTTGCAAGTCTCTGGAGCACTAGAAACTGACTACATGCAAATTTAGTGATCAACCACATAACCAAACCTAGCCTAAGCATTCAAAATGCAATTGCCCAGGTTTCAAGCCAATCCATCGATAAACTGTGGAGATATTATGTTTCAAGTATTGGGTTTTATTTCGGGACAACCGCCTTAGGTAATGAAAATAAGTGCCCATCCATATGCCCTCGAACTGGATGGGTGCTTATTTCATAGGTCACATAAATCAAGGTCTAACAGCCACAAAAAGACCAGAGAACTATTCATTTTACTATATCTAGTGTATGCTCATCTCATATACTCTATTTAAACACATGCTAGCACAGATAATAAGGTGCACTGGGCATCATTTTATTCAACAAAACAAACTATAACCTGCCTAGAAATTACTCAAAAAAAATATTCCCAAGATAGAATAGTGTATGAAGAGATATGGCCATATTAGACTGGGGCATTTACAGCATTCCTACAAGGGCATTTCACAAAAGACATATATCATCACAACACTAACCCCCCAGTTTTGGATCATATAAACAGCATAATTGTCAACTCTCATACATAATCATTCATTTCCCCAAAAAAAAACAGCACATAATAAGCTTTTCTGGCCTGTATTTCACTTTTGACACCTGGAAGGCCATGGGTGCCAATCAAGGCTGAGCCTCGATAGGCGCCCATGAAAAAAACAGTGACTTAGTCTCTGGGTACACTCTTAAATATGGTGGTGATGATATATGGTCTCAGATTTGTTTTTAACTTACAGAAATTGATCATTCTGCTGCACTATAAACGCACCCTGACCCTTAATTGGCCCAATCACATATTTTGTGTACAACCTCATGCATCTCTATTCTGCTGGAAAAAAAAAGATGTTTGGTTCTCATTCTCTTTATAAAAATAACTGTACAAAATGATCACAATGATTGATTTTTTTTTGATTTTTTTGAGGCCTGCCAGGCAAGTGATCATAATTGTGCATTCACACAACCTCCAGCAAAGGCATAGCATGGGTGGGGGATGTGATCAATGGTATAATGTGTTCAATGGCAAGCACATAAGCCAGCTGGGTATTTTCTCTCACAGCCCAGGAAATTTTCACCTTTTTTCTTTCATATATAGTATTAAGCGCCCATCCATCCAGACTCCAAATGGATGGGCACTAAATTTGCTACACCTCTACTTGATGCTATCCATGTGACATCAAGGGAGGTTTGTCAAAGGGCCACAGAAAGGTGAATCTCACTATATGACCTCAATGCTGATTTTTCATATTATGTCGTAAATTCATACTTGGTTTGTCAGCTCCATTGATAAGTAAAATCCATCCCCATTGGGACTTTGAATTCTTCACATCGATCAAAAATTGATGACAACCTCCATGCCTCAGCAAAGATTTTCATACTTCACAAGTCTCTTTTCCTGCAATGTTGATGTTGGGTCAGGTGGCTCCTAGTTCATCGCATAATGCATGACATTGCCCCCGAGCATGCAGAATGGCCTTAGCTCATAAAAATAAACACGTAAGAATGGGGTATATGAGAGCAATGTAGATCACTTACATTTAGCAGCACACAGCTTTGAATATACAAAGAACATAGGGAAATAACTGCCAATTTATTAATATACATAGAACAATGGGATACAAACACTGGTAATAATATAGACTTATTTAAAGGAGCACTTGATAGAACATGAACTACACCTTGTTAGCAAGGGGGTGTCAGGGTGACAAACACAGGGGAATCAGCCTCTGTCATGCGGAGCAGTGACCCATTTCACAAGTCAATAGGTGAGTCTTGTTTGGATGTTGGAGGGGTGTCTGGGCAATCGGATTTTGGGATTCCACAGACAGCAGAGGTGGATTTCATGGAGAGAGATGTTGGAGTTGAATCTCACTGCTGAGGAATGTGGAGCAATATACTACCCAATCCCCAGTCAATCAACAGATTGCAGCGGGTGAGCCAGTTGTGTCCCAACATTACAGAGCAGCTAGAATCAAGCAGTGTTACATACATAGCAATGACCTGATTTTCACCAGATGGAAAACAGATTGGCTTATTGACAGTCCGCATGATTGTGACATTAGAAGTGCCATCGAAAAGTTTTAGTGGATGTTGCAGAATGCCAGTGGAAGCTTGGAAGCAAACAATGAGTCTACAAAACAATGAGTGGAGCTGGAGTCCACAAGAGCTTGGATATTAGTATTTTGAATAATGTCCAAAGTTAATGATATGGTAAGAGAATTGGGTTTCAAAACAGCAGAAGCGTTGAGTCGAACCTTAGCAAATGCACAGATGGAATCAACACAGCTCTGGGTCTGTGCGGAGGTCTCAGAGCTGCTTAGTATTTTTTGAATCTGTAGCAGCTGCAGGTTCAGCCTTGGACTCAGGTTTGCTTGGGATTGTGGAGGCAGCTTGGGCCTTGGACTGAGCATTAAGGGAGGTTGACCATGGGCAATCCTTTGCGATATGTCCAGGTTTTCTGCAGAACATACAAAGATTCTGGTCCATGCATTGCTGTCTTTCCTTCTGGGTCAGTTTTCCGTCTTTTCCAAGTATATGGTAGAGGTCAGCAAAACCTGGCACCCCATTACATAAGCATTGAGGCCCATTTTTCGATGACTTATAGATACACATCTGAATAGGATATTACAATTATTATTGCTAGAATACCATCGTTATTCATTGTGCCAATACTTGTTGCAAAGAGTTTCTCAAGAAATTCAAATTCTATGGAGCAGTAGCAGTCATAAAGTTGAACAACCTAAAAAAATTATTATTATTTATACATATGTTTTGAGTGATTTGCAACGCTTTTGATTTTTCTGGCCAGTGAGTTTTGCACATCACGTGATCTCAGCTATGCACTAGCAGACCTTGCTGAAACCACCTTCCGAGGCCACACAAGAGGATTTCTGTGATTCTTTAACTCCTAGCTGATTTGTAGAATGCCTTGAAAGTCCAAGGCAACTCAGAACCACATCCAAAATTTTCACAAACCTGCAAAGTTGTGCAAGATATATACAAAGGAAGCACCGAACAAGGATTTTCACTTGATTGGATAATGGTGCACAAGCCGTTTGGGCCAATAAAAAGTATCATGGGCACCAGATCCTTCCAAATAACATTATGCAGGAGTTAGAAGAGGCAGGGCACTAAGTATATACCTACCAGACTGTTATTTTTGCAAAGTCAAATTTCCAACCCTCAGATTTTGCGGTCACGTGACATAGCTGCCCAGATTATGTAAGGGTGCTGGGTTTCGCTGACCTCTACCTTATTGGAAATGTCTGGAGGTTTGCGAAAATTTGACACGGAGGACTGAGGTTTGGCAGAAGAAGAGGAAGCCAAATTATTGTTGTTCATCTTCTTCTGCAACTGGTTTGGTTGGGATTCTTGCCTGTCCAATTTACTGGTGTTGCCAGAGTTGTTATTGTTGGAGGGGGTGGCATGGTTGACCTCGCCTTGTCGTTCCCAATAATGGCTCTCAATAGTTTGCATGAGTTGTTGGAGTTCTGGTCGCATGTCGGTTTTTTCCCAGGTTGCAAGAATATCCTCAATACGATCAGGAAGTTTAGTATAAAAACTCCTACAAAGAGTGGTGTCACCCCCATTTGACTCTAGTGGCGAGGCGGTTGAACTCTATGATGAACTTAGTAATGCATTGGTTGTCACACATTCAGAGATTATTGAGTTTGGTTTAGGGCTGTCCGATTAAGATGAAATTATTTTTTTGGGCATATTTTATTTTAATCATAACCATTATGGGGGCTTCTACACCATATTTTAATGTACTCATATTCTACTGTAAGATAGTCATAATTTAATCTTAATTTAATCATAATTAATCATAATTGTGATTAAATATTTATATCTTAAGTGGTGTGAGAATGTGTTTAGCCCTGGACAACCAGTTGTTCTCTATCAGCATCTGGAAACCTTGGATTTGAAGGTATGGGTGGGTCCAAGCCTGGTCTACTGAATGATAGGAACCTCCATCAGGATCGAATATCAGATCAGCAAAATAGCATGCAATTGGACCATCCATGGCACCTTCCAGGAGGGACTGCAGCAGACCCAAAACATGTGTTTGAAGTGTAGCCAAGCATTGTTTGAGAATTGAATGCTGGAATTTGAGGTCCACTGTGATTTCAGCTATAATGATGAAGATGCTGTAAAGTTTCTTACTGAATCATACTAGGCAGACTGAGCCAATATGTTTATTGGTGGATACACAGTGTGTGGTTTACAGGTGAGATTGTGTTCTCATCTAATCTACTGTGGACAACTATATAGTTGTCCACATTGTATCTACAGGTGCCCCTAATGGGCAGCATATACATAACAACCCACAAGCCACCATGGTGGCTATCTGATGAGTAGCATATATGCTACTCTGAGAATGTACTTTCTTACAGATGCAGATGTGGAATCAAATGTCTAAGGTGGAGCATAGCTGTCATTTTTATACTAACTACTTCTAAACATGGCAAAATGTGTGGAAAACACCACTGACCACTGACCACAGGGAAAAACAGCTGGTCTGACCACAGGCAACTGGTCACCAGCCTCTACACATGTCATTCTGGCCTAGTTTAATCAAGATTGATTATGATTAAATATGCACCCCATATTTTCATTTAATCCTAATATAATGTAATGTAATCAAATTGATTTGTATTGTGAATGATTATGGTTCGAGCATAATATAACCATTATAATTGAATTTAATCTGATTAAATTAAATTATAATCATAATTATGGACAGCCTTAGTTTGGTTTCTGCATTGCCGACGGGGTCGTAAGCTCTGAAATTGTCTTGGAGTACCATCATGAAGTCCCAATAGCTTGTAAGCCAAGGCAGGTCTTCAAAGGCGTCATCGTCTAGGAGTTCAGGCTCAAAAAAATCTAAAGCTGTCCCCTTTAGAAAAGAGATAGCGTAAGTAACTTTTGTCACTAGAAAAGGTCTGAGGATGGTCGCAGAAGTGGAGTTTGCACTGAAGGAGGAAGGGGTGGAGTTTTTGAGAATCCAATCCCTCAAAAGTGTCAGGTTCATGGAGTTTGGTTTTTCCAGTTTGGCCCTTGTTTGGAGTTCCCATGTGCTTGGCTATCTTTTTCAAAGCTTTTAGCATAGCCTTCCCTTCATCTTCTTCGTTGTCATCGTCACCAGGGTTGCCTTCTGGTTTGTCATTCAGAAAACCAGGCCTAAGGTTTCTGATTCCAGTGATAGTACAGGATCTGGTAGAAGGCATGGTGAATGGATCAAGAGTTTCAGTTCGAATATACTGTTATGAACTTGATTTCCTCTCATCGGGATGTCATAATTGTTGGGATGTCAGGGTTCAGAGTTCGGGATCGGAAATGTATGGACGTCAGCTTCAACTTATAGGTTGTGCCCTCTTGGATCCTTTGTGTCCTGGTATTTTGGAAAATTGGAAAATCAGAGAAATCAGAGAAGTTGGAGAATGGAAGATTGGATAAGACTTTAGAGACAGAGGTGAGAAGGTATCGAGTTGTAAGGAATTATATATTCTACTATGTCCATACTATAGTATGGACAGCAGTGAGTGGTTGTAGTGGGACATGGATGTCAGAGCATCCATGGGTGCTTGTGGACCTGCATAATGAGTGTACAGTTGGCTGTGGGAATTTAGAGTAGCTAACTTGACTTTTACTTGAACCGTCACATACATATCACACAGAACACCAATACATCTGGTTTAGTTCAAAAAAATGTAAAGGTTTTTACTTTACAGACCTCACAAAGATCACACAGCAGAACTAAACCAGATGTATTGATTGGTGTTCTGTGTGATACATATGTGACAGTTCAAGTAAAAGTAAAGTTAGCTACTATAAATTCCCACAGCTGACTGTACAGTCATTCTGCAGGTCCACAAGCACCCATGGATGCTCTGACATCCATGTCCCACTCACCGCTGTCCATACTAGAATATATAATTCCTTACACAAGTCAAGGTGGATCAATATTCGAACTGAAGAACAAAGTACATGCAAGAGTTGTATATAATGAGTAGATACAGTCCAAGTCAGAAAGATATGAAATGCAGAAATCCAAAACAGAGTGAATACGGGATCAGAGGTAAGGATGAATATGGATATAACAAAGATGTAGATCCCGATAAGAAATGACTAAATATAGATAGAATGGGGATAAGTAGAATGGGTGGAGCAACTCGGAAAACATATCGGAAATACAAATCAGAATGTGTCAGAGAAAAGTGGAAAAGCTGGGAATGAATCTGGGTTCTAACATGTTTTACTTATACAAGTCAGACTGAGCCAATAATTATATTGGTGTCTGCAGTACATGTGGTTTATAAGCAAGAATAGTCTGCTTATATAATCTACTTGTGGACAACTGTATAGTTGTCCACTATATCTACATGACCCTAGAGGGTGGCTTCTATACAAGAGCCCACAAGCCATCATTGTGGCTTTGTAAGAATATACATCTTCCAAGTAGCATAGATGCTACTTAAAGGATGTATAACAGTATAAGCCACATTGGTGGCTTGATGAAGTTTTCTATAAAATGAACCTGTGGATGGGCTCTTTGGGGGCACTTCCCTCCTGGAGTCCATACCTAGGGATACACACATACACTACATTTAACCTTTATCTTGTTTCTATTCTAATAGTCAAACCAGTCCTATCTTAGCAAAATGATTAAGGCTGTCCATAATTATGATTATAATTGAATTTAATCAGATTAAATCCAATTATAATGGTTATATTATGCTCAAACCATAATCATTCACCATACAAATAAATTTGATTACATTACATTATATTAAGATTAAATTAAAATATGGGGTGCATATTTAATCATAATCAATCTTGATTAAACTAGGCCAGAATGACATGTGCATAGGCTGGTCACCAGTTTCTTGTGGTCAGACCAGCTGTTTTGCCCTGTGGTCAGTGGTGTTTTCCATACATTTTGCCATGTTTAGGAGTAGTTAGTATAAAAATAAAATCTATGCTTTCACCTTAGACATTGATTCCACATCTGCATCTGTAAGAAAGTACATCCTCAAAGTAGCATATATGCTACTCAGCAGATAGTACAAGCCACCATGGTGGCTTGTGGGTTGTTATGCATATGCTGCCCATTAGGGGCACCTGTAGATACAATGTGGACAACTATATAGTTGTCCACATTTGATTAGATAAGGACACTTAATCTTACCTGTAAACCATACACTGTGTATCCACCAATAAACATATTGGCTCAGTCTGCCCAGTCAGAAACTTTACAGCATCTTCATTGAAACCCTCAAATGCCAGCATTCCATTCTCAAACAATGCTTGGCTACACTTCGAACACACATTTTGGATCTACTGCAGTCCCTCCTGGAGGGTGCCATGGAACATGCAATTGCATGCTATTTTGCTGATCTGAGATTCCATCCTGATGGAGGTTCCTATCATTCAGTAGACCAGGCTTGGACCCACCCATGCCTTCAAATCCAAGTTTCCAAATGCTGATAGAGGCAACTGGTTGTCCAGAGCCAATACAGGGCAGGGTGTACAGATTCTCACACCACTTCAGATATAAATATTTAATCACAATTATGAATATCTTACACTAGAATATGAGTATATTAAAATATGATGTGGAAGCCACCATAATGGTTATGATTAAAATAAAATATGCCCAAAAAATAATTTAATCTTAATTGGACAGCCCTAAAAATGATATGACCACTTGTCTCAGTCCTCTTGTACCTCAGGACAAGAGAGCTATTAGGGATCCATAATCATCTTTGAAACCTCTGAGTTACCTTTTACTTTTCCTTAAACACTTTACTCCTTTATATTCAAAACCTATCAAACCTCTTCTTTATCTATCCATTCCCTGCACAATAGAAGTACTAATCTTCCTATTCAGCATTCATGGCCATTAAGACAACCCATGATGGTGTGCACCCTCCTCAATTTCCCCTCTCATATGCTCCTGCTTCAACTTGAGCCTGTGATTTTCCTTGCTTGCCATTCACCATCATTAATCATATGAAGTCTCAAAGCTACTATTTTGGCCTCCAGTAAGTTTTTCCTTCTGTTCGTCCTATATATCATTTGACAAGATGCAGAGCTTAATTTCTTCCCATTCCGATTTCTGTACATCCAGACAACAGCAGTAAATCTACATCAGATTTACCAAAGCCGCCAACACTGCTATTAGTGGGCATATCACATTGCATAGTGCAATATATTCATTGGTGAGTCTAGATCATATTTTCAATAACTGCTTGTTCAAATTTTGTCTAACCTAACTTGAATCCTGGCTATCATTCCTTTCTCCCCAGTGCATTTCACACCAGACCATCCACTTCTCAATGCCAATCATTTCAATAGTTGCAGAGATTCATGACAGAGGGACTCTCCCTACCTTATCCAAGGTTTCCTGGCTGGTATGTGCCCAGGATTTCACATCGTTTTCATGCCTCTGATGCTGCATGTTGAACCAGGATTTGTCAGTATGTGGTTGGATGAAGATCACACAATATGCAACCTGAATGATCTATGAACTTTTTTCAAAGTGAGGGGAAGATTCATGGAAGCATAGTGTCACGAATCAAGTTTTCACCACCAGCTACCTGAACCCTGCAGCCATTGCTGGAGATTAGGGATGAAAATCTCAGCATTGCTGACATGAAAATGATTGCGAAACATATGCCTGAAGTGCGATTCAATAGAGATAAACTAGTCTATGCTTTTCCACCAATGGTGATCAGTGTCTCATTTTCAATGGGTCTCTGGGCATGGAAGAATAATGTTGGCCATTAGAGGCTGGCTCAAGCTCAACACTCTGAGAACACAATGCCTCTGAAATGAAAGACCTCATCTAAAAGTATCAAACTGAAGACACCAGTTGCTGCAGCAAGTCTTGCTGAGCTTGCTACAGGCAAATAAGCTTCCTCCAAGAAATTTGGCAAAGTGCCTGCAACTTTGGATAAATATGAACAATGCTGGGTGCAGGGACATAAGTGGTTGAGGGATTTGGTGGAAAGCAAAACAAATGCTGAGCATCCTCCAGGCTGTCCAAATCAAGATTGTGACCTGCAGAGCTGGAAAATAGATGATGTCAAGCATGCTTTCAATAAGATACCCACCCATGCATCTCCCTGGGTACTTGCATTATTTATTTTGTCAGAATGTTTTGGAGAGGATGGACATGGCCCCTCCACTGCATGGCAGATATATTTTGCAGTCAAGTTACAATGGGACCAAGTGTTTGTTTCTGGATGTCTTATTTGGGACATGCTTCTAACAGATGTGTCATAGCGACCCAAACAGGAGATATCAAGGCTGCTGGTTGTGGGATGAAGAATGGCAGTCTGGACATGGCAATCCAGCCCATTCAACAGAGGTGGATAATATTGTCATGGCAATGAAGAACAGACAAGGTTCCAAAGAGTCCTGATCACACTCCTGTGCAATGAAACTAGTGTATATGGAAATGCATGGACTGGTTGAATAAACAGTGCCCCCCAACCTTAATGAGGGAATTGGGAAACAGGGCAAGTCCTGAATTTTATGAGATGCTTCCTCATGCAATGAAGCATTACTTTTTGCAAGTGTTTGCATCTAGCACATTGGACCAGGCAAGCCCACAACACTTAATGATGAATTTATGCATATTTTTCTTTAGGAATTTTGAACTGACTAAGCTATAATACAAACATATTGTTGAGAATGCTTGGACTGATGACACATAAATTTCAGCACTTTGTAGTCAGTTTGGAGAATTGCAAGGGCTGGCAAAATAAACTCAGTCAAGAAACTGATTTACATGGTCTGTGGACACTGCTACAAAATTTCAGCTCTAGAAGTACAGCTCTTATTTGGCACAGGTCATAAATATGAAATTCACCCACAATGAGAAATGCCAGCTGTTGATATGGAATTTCACTTGTGCAAATGGCTAGAATTCCTATGCACATTTGGATACAGACATGAACTTGCAAACAATGACTATGTGTTTTCATCTGTAAACACCAAGTGCCTTTCACAGCCAGGCACTCCAATTTCACATGATACAGTCCAGAAGTGGCTTAATGAGTTTGTTGCTGGTGCTGGCATCAAGCTTGGAAAGAGCTGGCTCACCACCCACTGCTGTCGTTGTGGGGGTGCACAGTACAGATTCATATATGCACCTGTTGGAAAATGTTGGACTCTGGCCATCGTACGATGGTGGGGAGGATGGGCCAAGGGTGAGCATGTGAGCAATAGTTTGTAGATGGTGAAACTACAGCAAGACTAATCTTTGTCCTATGAAGTGCAACACCCTGATTTGATACTTATTAGATGAATTGTACTATTATGAAGAGGGTCACAGTGATGCTCTACAACCAATAGCAACAGAATCCAATGTATCTTTGTTGGGTGAACACACTGAAGACTGTCCAGCAACCAAGCAAGAGGTTCAGGCAATTATTTGCGCACAATTCGAGAAGGTAGCTCTTGATTTTGTGGGATCACACTTCTCCCATCAACAAGCAGGAGGTATCAACGAGACAACTGTGCAGGTGGATATCCAACGGTGAGGAGAACATAACCTCAGACCACCCAACTTTGTCATCTGCACTGTCAACAACCACAGAGACATTTGTGCCTCAGCACAGCTCCACCATACCCCTAGGCCTTTGCATTGCACCACTACGTAGGACTGGTTCCATGAATGCACACTGGAAACAGGCCATGAAAGACTGGGAGGAGCCTGACCATTTGCGTGGCCACTCTATCACTCTCAAAGACTGGCATCCAGGTTGGTACACTGGGCTCAATTGCAAGCACCTTGGGGTGCAGTATGGGAAGTGAAAGCTGATTGCCCTCAAATTTATTCATGTGTGAGCATTATTTGCAATTGAAAGACTGCTGTTGACAGAATAAGTTAGGTGTGAGAGATGAAACCAAATTTCTGCACAGATGGCCAATGGCTGACACTGAAGGGCCCACCAAGTTACTTGCAGTGATGCATAGTGTGCGACTTGCGTCTGGTACAGCTAAACATTGATCCAGCAAATACAGAGATCCCATGATTAGAATAAAAAGCAGGAGCCAACTGAGTGGGTTGATTTGATGACACACAATGTTATATATATGACTCATTTATTCATTATAACATACAATCTTGCCTATTCTTAATATGTATAGGGAGATGGGAGGAGGTGAGAAGAAACGAAAAGATTGGGTGGGGATGGTGTCACCATCTGAACGATCCTTTGATTGTTCAGGGCATCATTCAGGTGTGCCAGTGATGCAGCAATCAAGATCTATAAAGAGAGTGGAACGTTAGCAAGTGAGAGAAGATGGGGATGAACAAACAAAACCCTACATGTTAGTAAAGATATAGGTGTGCCTAGTGCACGAAGGGAGCGCAATGACAGAGCTGCAGCCTGCAAGCATAAATTTTAGCACCAGGGTCTCATTAGAACAGAATTTCATACCTTTCAAACCTCCAACCCAAAAGCTCAACAAGGGAATGAGGGTGGGTGTGAAGGCAGAGCTGTGAGTGAGATGTATCAAACGGTAAGAATAAAATGCAATGAGGGGGAACAACTCAACTGGGGTGATGTGCTATCTGACTGCTCATCTGGTTGTGGAACTGAGGAAGACCATGTATGGAAGGGATTGCTAACCACAGAAGAGTTCCATCCAGTCCTTCAAGGCCCAAGTGGGGAAAGTGAGGGGAGGAGTGGAGTATAGTTGAGCACCATGGCCAGCTGACCAGCCAGGTAGGCTGGCTAAGTATGCCCCCACATGTGCATAATCCTGTAAATCCAGCAAAGGAAGTACTTTGTGAAAAGTAGACTCACTAGGGCTGATCATAGTAGAGGATTTGATGGGGATTTGGGGATGAAATCATGAAACAGTGATTGGGATTTTTTTATAAAGTTCCAACAATGCCCCAAAAACCGGTTTTAACTGTGATGAGCCTGTTTTAAATGTTGTTTTTGAGTCAATTTGGAGAGTGCTGGCCAAGCACAGCAGCTTAATGGCAAGAGATGAGTATCAATTCTTTTTGTCTTACCACAATGTCCCACCAGTCTGTAGCTTTGACAATGTCACTGGGACAGGCCAGTGGGACAGGCCATCCCCATCCAGGAAGGGTTAATAGGGAGGGTTTAGGGAGGAAGCTGAGATGTATGGTACTATAATAATGATAGTGTGATATCTGATAAACATTTGAACTACCAGTATTGCTGTTCTACTTGAGGATTAGTAGTTCACAAATCTATAATTGCTATATACAAGTTACTTCTAGAGAACTTGCAGAGGTACTAGGAATCACTAATTTTGAAGAGTGACAGATGACAGAGAGTAACTATTGTTGTTATCAACAACATCGTCACTGGCAGTCACAACAGGAAGACAGGTTGGAGCTCTGTCACAGTGGCCAGATGAAATCCAAATCCAAATCCATATATTTTTCCAAATCACCTCCTGAAGTCAATTTGGGGATTTGGACAGATTTGACATCCAAATTGCCTTCCCAAATCCCCATCAAATCATCTACTGTGATCTACTGTGCACCTCTATTACTTCACAATCACTGCCACAGAAGGGAGATGTAGTAAGTGCGTTGCAACTTGAGATAGTCTCCTGTTGAGGTACGAAGCGGGGCATAGCATGAGTAAGCCACAGCAGTACACTCAGGGTCATCATTGACCATTAGCTGGTTTATAAGTCAACAAGCAGAGTTGATACACCCTCAGTGAATTGCCCATTCACTGAGGTGTGTGACTCTCAATTAACATATACATAGATAATGGACTCACATGTACTGTAGCTTTTGTCTACAGGTACTTATAATAATATCTCAGTGAATTGCCCATTCGCTGAGCTTTCATCTACAGCTGCGCATAACCCCAACAGGTTATGGGCCCTGCAGAGCCTACCATGCCCAATACCAACACCAAATCTTTTGTTGTTCCCAAGCTTGCTTGTGACGGTTCAAATTGGGTCACCTGGAAAAGTCAGACACTAATGGTACTTGTGTCGACTTGTGGTGTAATGAGGCACATTGAAGGAACTGCCTGAAAACCAGGTGATATCCCTAAATTTCCCTGGAACCATACCTTGACAGAAGAAGAAGAAGAACTTCTCAAAAAGGTGGAAAACTGCTGGGATGACTACCATCAGCATGAGGCTACTGTCAAAGCTCAAATATTTAGCACAGTCATGGAAAGCCTTCAGATCAAAATCCAGAAGCTCAAAACAGCAAAAGACATCTGGGATGCAGTGTGTGCAAAGCACAGGGGCAAAGCATTGACTGTCAAGATCGACATGAGGCGCCAGATGTATGAGATGGAGTGTGAAGATGAGTCAAATGTTCAAACTCACCTAGAAACTATCATGAAAATGCAAGAACAACTTGCGGGAATGGATGCTGGACTCACAGATATCAATCTTGTCACGATCATCCTCGGTTCACTCCCACCCTCATACTGCCCACTTATCAATGCCATATCCACATCTGCAAGACTTGCCAAGGTTGAGTTGAAACCAGAAGATGTTGTTGACTCACTTGTCGACAAATATGACAGCTCGTAATCAAGGAAAGGCAGCTCAAGACTGCTGAGAGCGCCCTTGCAACCACTCACACTCATGGAAAATAGTGAACTCGAGGTGGTGGATCCAACACCACAAATCCAGATATAGATTGCTGGAAATGTGGGAAGAAGGGCCATATCAAGGCAGATTCTCGCTCAAAGGCCAAGAAAAAGGATAAGGGAGATGAAAATGACAAGAAAGGTACCGGTACAGAAAACCTTGCCAGTACAAGCTTGGATTTCGCATTTGCAACAATATATGCTGCTACTGCACTCCCCAAGCTTGAAATTGATATGTATGACTCTGCAGCATCAGTACATATGACACCAGATCGACATTGGTTTATTACCTTTCTGGAAATCAAGCCCCAAGCAATTACAGCAGCCAAAAAGGCTGCTTTCGATGCTATTGGTATTGGCAGCTTGCAGGTCAGCATACCAAATGGAAATACAATGACAAAAGTCACCTTGAAGAATGTCATGTACTGTCCTGATCTCGCATTCACACTAGTCTCTCTCACACATTGTGACAAAGCTGGTTACTCAGAGCACTCCTTAAGAATCAGAAGTGCACAATTCCTGACTCTCATGGCACGCTCCTTGGTCAGATCCCCATGTCCGATGGTCTATATAAAGTGGAGCATGAAGCACGTACCACAGAGCATGCACATGCAGTTCACAAGCCTCTAACAATGGATGAACTCAACCATTGCATGGGTCACATATCACCCCAAACTGCAAAGAAGATGGTACAGGATGGTACCATAATGGGACGTGATGTTGACCTATCGAGCAAAGCAACCTTCTGTACAGCATGTGCAAAGGCCAAAGCAACATATGAACCAATCCCAAGGACCTACAAAAGTGAACATGCCACAAAATTTGGCAAGAAGGTCCATTCTGAGCTCTGGGGACCTGCAACTCCCCAGAGCTATGATGGGAAATTATACTATGTCAGTTTTACTGATGACTTCAATCACTGGTCCAGACTCGAGACTATGGCCTGTAAAAGTGAAACATTGAAGTGCTACAAAGAATACGAAGCATGGCTCAAAATGCAACATAATGCAAAACTCAAAATTATACAGACTGACAGAGGGGGTGAATATATATCTGACGAGTTTAAAGACCATGCAAAGGCCAAAGGAACAATATGTTTACTTACAGTGCACGATACACCAGAACAGAATGGTATGTCAGAATGGCTCAACCGCACCACACTCAAATGTAGACGTGTAATGCATCTTTAGTCCAGATTGTCAAAATTCCTATGGTTGGAATCACTGAAGCATAGCATTTGGCTCAAGAACAGAACTACAACAAGGGCACTTAATGACAACAAGACACCATATGAATTACTGTATGGTATGAAGCCTAACCTCTTGGGACTTCCAGAATGGGGCACAAAGGTTTTTGTGCTTAAGGAAGACCGAGGGAAGCTTAAATTGAAGGTTGATGAAGGTCACTGGGTTAGTTACAGTGATGAAAGTAAGGGCCACCAAATTGACTGGCCAGGAAAACATCGTGTAACTGTTGAATGCAATGTCACATTCGATGAAAGTGTACTCGTCCCTACTAATGTACAGGTCGAGGGGGGGAATATTGATGATTCACCAAGCAACCAGCACATCGCAATGACGACAACTACCCCTCCACCAGCTCTCCCACAAGTCAACATCACACCCAATCCAGCACAAACTGCACCAGACCTACCGAGCACTAGTAATGACTCAAATTTATGGATGTATGTGCTCAAGGATTTTGAGGCTCCAGAGTCTACAGACAACCCCAAACCCGAAGGGTGAGGACAGAGACAGCGGAAGCCATCCATGTATGTCTGTGACATTGCTGAGGGGATAGGGTCAAGCACCGGCTCTAACCGTTCACCTGCATATTCTCGAGGCATGCGTGCACCTCCTATACCTGAAGAAAAATTCAACAGGGATGCTGCATTGGCAGTACTGTTGGATGAGGCCAAGTCTGAAGGGGAGTGGAGCTCGAAACAGTCATTTGAATTCGCAATGGCAGCTGCTGTACAAGCCATTGGAGATGAACCTAAGAGTGTTGAGGATGCCATGAGTCGTGATGATGCACCAGAATGGAAGGAGTCAATTTGTCATGAACTAGATCAACTCGAATGAATGGACACCTGGGAGCTGGTTGAGCCTCCAAAGGGTGCAAATATCATCAGCTGCAGGCTTGTCCTACACTACAAACACGACACTGCTGGCAAGGTAGCTAGTCGCAAAACAAGGCTTGTTGCGCAAGGCTTCTCTCAAGTTGAGGGTATCAACTATAATGAGACATTTTCACCAACAGCAAAACGAACTGCCATTTGCATCATAGCAGCTCTGGAAGCATGAAATGACTGGGAACTAAAAACCAACATAGATGGTGCTTACCTCAATGCAACACTCACTGAGACAATATATATGAAACAACCTAAAGGGTTTGAAGTTCCAGGCAAGAAACACCTCGTGTGTCGGCTCAAACATGCACTGTATGGTCTCAAGCAATCAGGACAGGAGTGGTATGAATGTTTTTGTTCAGTGATGTAAAAAGTTGGGTTCTCTCGGTGCCAGGTAGAACATGCTGTGTTCTACAGGTACAAAGACGAGAGTGCACTGATTGTGGCGGCCAATGTTGATGACTTGACAATGGCAGGAAGCTCTAAAGCAGCCATATCACCCTTTAAAACACAGCTTAGTACCGAATTCAGGATCAAGGATCTCGGTGAATTGCACTGGTTGTTAGGTATTGAAGTAAAAAGAGATCGTGCAGAATGCACCATATCATCCTCACAACATGCCTATATCCAGAAGATTCTCGAATGTTTTGCGCTACAAGATATGAAGCCACTCACAATGCCGCTGAACCTGCAGGACAAGCTGGATCTCTCACAATGCCCATCCACTCCACTCCAGCACGAGGACATGCACAGTGTACCCTACCACAAAGAAATCAGATTGCTGATGTATGCAGTGCTTGTAGTGATCCACACAGGTATGGGTAACCTGTATGGGTCACCGGGTTGGGTCACATGGGTTTGGGTATGGGTTCAAACATTCGAACCCAGTGCTAACCCAGGGGTATTCCCGGGTTAGCGCTTAGGGAGAATGGAGGGCGACAAGGTGCAGGGAAGGAAGGGAGGAGGGGGCAAGCCCCTCTGGCGTTGCCATGGAGGCCATCCAAGGCCATTGGGGGTGGCAGTGGGGTGGTGGCCCTACCCTGCTGCCCCTGCTCTGCCCCTAATGGCCTTGGATCACTCACCCCACCCCCCTGCCCCACCCTCCTCCTGCCCCACCGCTGCTCCTCTCGGTGGGCCCAGCCTTGTGTGCATGGCCATGGTGACCACTGGTGGGTGTGGGAGGGGGCAGTGGGTGGCAGTGGGGTGGTGGACATGGGTGCCACATGTCGCAAAGGTGTGCGCCTTCCTCTGGCCAGCAGCCACACGACCCGGAGTGGAGGTGGGTGTGGAGGTGGGGTGGAGGTGAGGTGGAGGTGGGGGTGGAGAGCGGTGGAGGTTGGCATTGTGGTCACGTGTCACAATGGCATGCGACCATGTGCACTGTCCTCTGGCCAGCAACCACGCAAGGTGGGTGTGGATGTGAGGTGGACATGGGGGTGGAGAGACATGGTGGAGGGGCATGGAGGTGGTGGTGGGCCGGTGGAGTTTCCTGGCCCATACCCACACCATACCCATGCATAACCTGGAGAAACCCATACCCATGTCACAGGTAAGGGTTGTGCCACAGGTTGGCTACAGGTTGGCGTTTTCATACCCAGGGGTTACCTGTGCCAATCACTAAGCGCTTGGAATGCACCCCGACATAGCTTTTGCTGTGATGTTCTTGTTGCAGTTCATGCAGAATCCTGGACAGCCACACTGGGAGGCTGTTAAACAATTTCTTGGTTATCTGAAGGACACAATTGATCACCAGCTGGTAATAGGTGCAGGAGGACTCTGGAGCTGGGCTAAGGATTCGAGACAAGAGCAGATTGGTCTTGAAGGGTTCTCGGATGCAGATGGATCGACTCAAGAACATAGGCATGCTATATCAGACTACGTGTTCACTATCAACAGCAGCGCCATGTCATGGAGTTCAAAGAAACAATATATTGTTTCTCTATCCACTACGGAAGCCGAATACATTGCAGCTACACACGCTGCAAAAGAAGTGATTTGGATCTGCATGTTTCTTGCAGAAATCGCTCATCCGTTAACTCAACCAACCACACTCTACTGTGATAACCAATCTGCAATATTGATCTCAAAGAATGATCAGTATCACGCAAGAATGAAACATATCGACATATGTTATCACTTCAACCATGCTGCATGTTGAGGCCTCATTTCCATCCATTACTGCCCTACTGAAGATATGCCCGCCAACATCCTCACCAAGGCATTGACAGCACCAAAGGTCAAGCATATTTCTAGTCTTTTAGGACTGTCTGCAGCTTAAGGGGGAGTGTTGAGGTACAAAGCAGCATATAGCATGAGTAAGCCACAGCAGTACACTCAGGGTCATCATTGACCATTAGCTGGTTTATAAGTCAACAACATCAGCAAAACCAGAAAGTTCTGTTTTTTTATTGCATGGTCTTGTGGCTCTGGCAAGGTCTAACAAGTCTGTGCACAAATGACCATCAGTATTAATCCTATATAAGCCAAGTACCAGCTCATTGGTTTGAATACCATATTGTATCAAGTTGTAGATATCTGATAATGGATGTGCTAGTCTTTCATTTCCTGACAGGATAACTGGCAAGTAGTGCAAGCTATGTAAAAGATTGTCATGTCTCTGATAACGTGATGCCATCTGCATAGCAACTTGGCAGATCTGTTACAGCTCCTTGACAGTATGGTGAATTTACAATTGAAATGACATACTAGCACTACCTACTATCAACAATATAATGATATCAATAAGGTTCAACTTTTGGCAACTTCAATTACAAGTACTAGTATGCAATGTGCTATGACAACTTGATTATTACAATTCCGAACAGCAGACTATTTAGCATTTTCAAATGGAAAATAATTTACTGTGAAGATTGAGTCACTACGGTATGAATGACTCGAGTCGCATGGTTTGGAGAATATTCCTAAGTCACGTTAGGCTTGCCCTAAACGTGCACGAGACTGACACTTGAATGTTTTGTGTCACTGTGACAGGAACATAAATGCTCTTTCCTCTTGACATCCACCATCCCAAGTTCAAGTTCTCATGTTTTGCTCTTGCTGGTGCAGTCTCCCAGCTCCCAGTGTGCACTGTCTGCTGGCCCCTCGACCTCTTGCATCCAGATAACACATGTGAGTAAAACATGGCTGCCTTTCCTCCCTCATGGCTGCCACCGTTTTACCATTACAGTGTGCAAACATCAGTCTAGTCGACCATGCACTACTTCCAGACCAGGTGCACCGCCAGTGTGCATGCTTTGGTCTGGAAGTAAGCATACATTCATGCACAGACAGGTACCAATATCATACTGCTGACAGTGGGCAGACATGATTCCGGTACCTCTCACTCTTTCTTTCTTTTCTCTTTGCTTGTGGCATAGTCACAGTCATGTACCCACTTATTTTCATCTTGTATTCTGTACTGTTGATGTTTGCTTACACTCACTTTCACAGCTCAAATGTGTTTAACAGGCCTCATTGCATTGTCGTACATGGGATCAAGTGCTTCGTGATACCAACTTGGTTATGTGCCAATAGGGAGGATGTGAAGGTGAAGGTGCTTGTGCTATGTGATGCCAGTGTTGTGGGTTAGAAGCCAGTAGCTCTGTACTAGAATCACTTTGACATGGTCTGACAAGATTCATCCCTACCCCTCTTGCCTGACCGTCAACATTGTTATGAAGCAGTACAAACCTGATAAAAACCTGCACAGGACAATACCAGGCTGCCAGAGTTGACCAGACCCTTAGCAGGTTTGCATGTGTTTACCTGGCTGGTGACCATTTGACCTGAGTACTGCCAGCACTGCAGTTATCTGGCAAGCTGGCCAATATTTTCCAAGGGTAGTAACCTTTATAAGTTCATACCTGAGCTGACCAGCTCAAGTGCCAGACTTGTGGTCCTGACATGTATGGTAGCCCTGGTTAGGGCATCTCACGAGTACATACCTGTATTCACAAGTATCGTATCTGCAGGTATTTTGGTCACCAAAAGCCATATCTGTGCTCTCCATTTTTCACAGGTATCACACAAATCTCCCTTATCACACGCACTACACAGAGTATGGACAATAAGATGGGGTAGGGGTATACAGTGCTCTAGCATGCCAGTGTATGAGAAGGAGAAGTGGGGGAGTGGCACACTAAGGAAAAAACCCTGAGAAAATGGAAGAGAGAAGGGGTGGAGGTGGTGAGGAAAAAAATGGAGGAAGACGTGACCAAAGAACAAGGCTAGGAAGCTGAAGCAGAGCCATATAGAAGGGCATGAAGGAGGACAGGATGTTTCTGGACATATATGCGAAAAGTCTCAGAAGACCACCATCCCATTGCTTGGCTAATGGAATCAGGAGTCCCCGCTAATGCAAGGGCAGTAGCGCCACCAGAGCAAATGGAATGACCACCAACATCATTTCCAAGTACACTGCATAACCAAGAAACAAACCAAGAATACGTGGGGACCAAGAAACAAACCAAGAATACATGGGGACCAAGCTGCCACTGGTCAACCACAATTCAGGGTGGAAAGGGAAGAGTTTGTCGTGTGTGTCAATATAAGACTGCATGACTTGAACTGGACACTGGCTTGGTACTATGGGGTGTGCGTGTACCAAAACAATGTTTCCCTCAAAGAAACAATCAGCCTTGTGGTAGGGTAGTACAAAGGAATAACACTTTAGGGAAGAAGAGTGTGTGTGGTGCAGTGTCAACTTGCAGGAATCCCGCCTAGCAGCCTGGTCAGATTGCATGAATTCTCCAGTCTGTAACAGGGCATAAAACCCAGTGAGGCACATGGCACACAAAAGAAGATTATCATACAAAGGGCCAGGATAATGGAGGAAAAGGGAGGTGATGTCCCCAACGGAGAAAGGCCGTTTGCATTGGGGTGAATGATTGCTGTGCAACTTCTTCATCCCATTCAGGCATCAGACAACAAGTGTACTGCGACGAATATTGTGTACATCAGGGAAGTGTGGTTCAAGGTTGTTGCAGATCCCTGATAAATATGAGGTGACAGATTGCGGTTTGATATGATGAGACATGTAGACAACATAAAAACTAAGGGTGTCGACTGAAGGCTCAACGGGGAAGCCATGCATCTTCACGAAGGTTAAATAGGAATGGAGATGGGAACTATATGTTTGAGCAGTTAACAAGTATATTGTGTGGCCAAGCGCTATAGCACATTCGTGAAGGAGGTGTTGGTGCGTCCAGGCAACATGAGCGGGTTGCCTGGACTTTGTGGCAGCATGCATCATAATTTGGATGCCCCAACACATCCCAAGGGGGTTGAAAAAGTCTAATAGCAAGATTAGGATGAAGTGACAAGGCAACCTCAAAGAGGAGGCGAGAGAGTGTGTCAGTGATCATGATGGTGTTGTCAGCACCAGAAATATGAGTAAGATGAAGGGATATGTGGGACAGGAGTAAAAGACGAATGGCATAGAGTAGCAGGTCATTATAGCCATCCCCAGCCTTGAGCAAATGAAACATCTCCACAGTATTTAATGAATCAGAATGGATTTGAAGTCTGCATGGAGGTTGTTCAAGTTGTGAAGCCCAAACCAGGGCACAAACAACTGTTAAAGCTTCGAAAAAGAAAATTGTGCTACAAGGTACTCCTTTGGTCATAGAAGAGCAAAAGGCAACATTGTAAGCAGGACAATAAAAAGCGATGTGAGACAATGTAGCGTCGCAAAAAATCTCCAGATCTGCCATGGAGAGGTCCCAAGCTATATTGTCCAGCATACAAAACCCATCGGAATCATCAATAACCGATGCAATCCAACCAAGGTTGTGAATAACAGAACGATTGAGAAAAATAGGAGTGCGTGACTGCATTTTCTTTGTGATCTTCGCGTATGAATATCGTAGACCTGGCTTGAGCAGCGGGTAGACATTCAAAGCCCAATTGATCCACCCAAGCAGTCACTGCCATTCAATGAGCGGACAATGACGAGTGCTGGAAGTGTCAATGAAAGAACAAATTGCGACGATGAGTTCTAGTTTGCGATCTTCAACCATCGATATAGTCATAGCATGAGGGTCTACTTGGAGCCTGACAATTTTGAGACTACTACCAAACACTTGCTTGTCCTTGGAGTGAGGGAGGCACAGAATATCCCAGAGGCAAAGGAGTTGGACTTGCTTGAGAGGGAAAAATGAATTGTAAGGCTCATAGTATTCCAGCACGTGATTCATTTCGTATGACCAAGTAATGTCCATGTAATGAAGTAGGTCAGCAATATTTTTAACATGAATTGCTATCCAGATGACTAGGCCAAAGAACATACACCAAATCTGCAGGGAGGTTCAGCTACCAAAGACATGGCACCTGTCAACATGTCTCTAGTCACGATCTGCTTAACTTGCCAGTAACAGCTAGCTGGCATGCAATGGTAAGCAGCTGAGACGTCAGATTTCCATAGAGCCACACAGGTGGTCGCCCATGCTCGTGACAAACATTCCACAAGATTGCATCAAAATCTTGAAGGTTGTCGAGGTGAATGCGTGCATCCAATGTTGAGATCCATGAATTCAACGCAAACGGGCCTCCACTGTAATCATTGATGAGATGTAATTTGTCACTGTGCGGTTTTGGAACTGCGTGGATGGGGGGGCTGTACATCCCAGGTAGGAG
Source organism: Ramaria rubella (assembly GCA_015039355.1). Lineage (NCBI taxonomy): Eukaryota > Fungi > Basidiomycota > Agaricomycetes > Gomphales > Gomphaceae > Ramaria > Ramaria rubella. The sequence continues at coordinate 450,394 of MU134317.1, forward strand.
ATCAGTGCCAAATGAGGTGGAAAATCTTCCCTCTGCAAACAAATAAAACTTGCAGCCAACTCATCCAATTCTCGACGCATGGAATCATTAGTGACAGGATGATCAGGGTTAATCAAAGCATAAGGCCAGAAACCTTCATGCAGACCATGACACACCAACTTTATGAGAGGTTGGCTAGGGTGTGAGCCGAGGAGGGCTTGATATGTGTCAACATTGATGGGTGTCACAACACAGAAGAGATTGGGATGCGAGTTAATAGTGTGATTAATGGGAATAGAAGTTCACTCTGAGATTGGGACAGACAGGAGCGGGTCTGCAGTCTCTGTGCTAGTTGCTGAGGGTGTCAGGCTAGTAGCATTCTCAGACCAAACAAAACCTCTCAATTACTTCAGACAAGTCGAGTGTTCATCCCTGTTTCTATTTTTCACCGCTACACTGTTTTTGTTTGTTGGCACAATGACACTCTCGATGGTTTCCTCCACAAGCAAGGCAGCTGTGTCAGTATCTGCAAGTCCCTGCAGCACACTGTCCAAAATTCCACCTGTGGCAGATTGGGGCTGACGAATCGACACCTTTCCATTGTCTCTTAAAATTCAATCCTCATGGGATTCCAACAGTGGCCAGAGGGAGTATATGTTGTGTGATGAGGTCGTTGAATTTATCAAAGGAAGTGAAGAGGTAGACATTCGACCTTGCAACCCTGAGCCTGATCGCTCAGTCAAGATTGATGACTCTGGCATGTAAACTGGCGTCTTGGAGAGCAGCAAATTGTCCAACGATGAAACACTGGTAATCTTCGAGTTCTTTGGTTCTGTGAGGATACATGAAGAGAACCGTGTCTTTGAGGGAACTGAAAGCAATAATCCATTCGCCGTGGGTCCGGATAGTTTTTGTAGGTGTCGATCCAGACCCGCTGTCGGTTTACTTTCGGAAATGGATCCAAAAGACAGTGGGTAGCGGTGTCGTCATTGCACGGCTACTTACACTGGTGTTCAGCTCAGTGCGCTTTGCTATCAGCAGCAACAAAGGTAGAACAAAGATGAAGACGAAGACGTAGCAGTGACAATGATGATGACATAATACGCTGACGTAAGCGTGGACGAGATACAACAGCAAATGTCATGTGATTGACAAAGCTGGGCTTGATGTAGACATAGTAGTAGTAGATGTAGTAGTAGACTTAGACTTAGACTTAGACAAGTGAATCCAACTGAAAGAGGTGAATTGGGGTACACTGAGGCGAAACAGGCCTTATATACATGAGCAGAACAACAAACAATGCAAGTATGACATACAACGATGTCATCGACAGCAGACAGGAGAAATGACTAACGGTGAGAGCAGAAAACCAAAATAGGAAGGTGGTTTGTAATGGAATGGAAAAATGAGTCACGTGGTCGAAGAAATGAAGGGAAATGTGGCAGCGAATTTGAAATAGAAGCCAGAAATAGAATGGAAGTGAGTCACAGACAATAGACCATGTGGAACAATTGGAAATAGAAGTACAAGAAAGAAGCGAGTGAGTCAGGTGATGAAAAATGAGTCATAGCCGTCCAATAGGATTCCAGTTGCTTGTCAAATATCTCCGAAGATGAGTAAGTGAGTCATGTGACTTGATGACGACTCAGAAACATGTGAACCAATCACAACACTTGGATACGAATTTCCTCCAGAGAGGGAACGAAGACGAGCCCTTCTTGACGAAGTCCTTAGGCACATAACCGTAGCAAATCTCTGTTCCTGGTCCGTGCTCTTTGATGTACCAGTTATTCCTGAGGACGATACAATGCCAACCATTCACTGGTTTGAAGTTTGGGTCAAAACCGATGACGTAGAAGGGAGCATGGAAGGTTTGATCGAATACCCATATGCAATCGTGAACCCGATAAGGAGGACATGAGGGGAATACTCGGAATGGACCTTCAGGAGATTCAATATAGAGATGATAGTACCGACAATGTGCGACATGTGGAGGAGGATTGGATAAATGAACATCAAGGGGAGAACATTGACTAGGAAGTTCAATGCATGGCCCAACATGTATGTCTGGCTTGGCGGTCATCTGAAACGAATCATGGGATGTGGTGGCGGCAATGCTGGATGGCATATTGAAAATAGAATCGATGAAAAATAGAATGAGTGTGGAGATGATGTGTCTGGCGGACTGGATGTAGCACAGCAGATGATGGCCTGGTGAAAGCTGATGAAGATAGGTGTGTGTGCAGTGAGCATCTTTTGTAGTGTAGTAGGTGCTGTCGAGTATCATGCTTGTCACCGCCAGTGTTGAGAACAATATCAACATCGCCGACCCGCTTGGTATGCTTGTATTCAGCATTGAGGGAATAGGCTCCCGCATAGATTTTGTCGAGATCAACGAATTGATTGAGGAGTACATCGATCCACAGACTATCCAGGAATTCAGGACATCCTCTCTGTCCAACCAATTCCGCTTTCGCACCTTTGGAATCGAGGAGATAGTTTTGTTTAAGCTTCAGGGTATGTTCAAGAACAGGATCACATGGTTCACCAACGAGAGTTGGTCCGACATAGGTGTGTTTCTATCTGAATAGAGAATCGTCACATTGTCTCTTCGGCAATCCACTTGCGTCATTGTCAGTGAAATCAGCATTAAGTCTTTTCCATGACCCTGCACCGACATTCCCACGTTCACCTGATTCTTTTCTGATATCACCCCCCACATTGACACCTTGGTCTGTTCTGGTATCCAGGGTTGACTGAGATCTCCTGGATTCAACTTGCTTCCCTCATTGCTCTGCAGATGCTCTCGTCTGTTCGGTCTCATGTATTTGATCAAGGTACCAGACAAGCGCTGTCTCATGCTCTTCTCCTTGAAGGATCCCAGTGAGTTTAAGTATGGCCCTCAATCCGTCAATCGTCCCATTCTTGTGCTCGTCGACAATCGCCAAACAAGATTTCACGACTTCTTGTTCCGCCAATGTTTGGGGTGTGTCTCTGATGTCTTCATCATCGCCACCAAGCATAAGATTCGATTTGATGGGAGGAACGACAATAACTAAAGCAAAAGCACTGCAAGTGAGTTAGTGCACGAAAGAGCTGCGGCTCATGCTAAATGAAATGGACCTGCGAGGTCTGAGAAGCGAAAGCTGCATAGAGAGGGGGGACACAAAATCAAGATTAAAAATGGTTGAGGTTCCCACCCAGGCAACAGTGCCCGTGGTTCCTGAGACACCACACCGTTGCCCAGGACTCAGACGGTCAGAAATCTGTGAAAACGGTCAGCAACAACCCAAAGGTCTCAAAAGTGTTCCACATACTAGCGAGTATGGGGAAAGGGGAAAAAGCGAGTAGCAGCATAGCAGCGAGCAAGCAAGCAGGAGGTGCTTGCAGTGTTAGCTAAGACGAAGTAGATTCACCGCATGTAAGTTCAGGACTCACCTAAATGCAGAGATATCTGCAGGTATTTGCTGATTTTTCACAGGTATACCTGTACTCTACCTGTACTCACCAATATTTACATGTAAATGTTTGACCAAATCTCATATCTGTACTCTCCATTTTTTCAAGAGTACAGGTATATCTGCAGGTATGGTGGTACTCATGAGATGCCCTAGCCCTGGTAAACCCTTGCAAGGTATTGTCAGATCCTTCAGGTTTTGCTGATGAAGCAGCGTTGACGCACCCTCAGTGAATCGCCCATTCACTGAGGTGCGTAACTCTCAATTAACATATATGTAGATAATGGACTCACATGTACTGTAGCTTTCGTCTACAGGTACTTATAATAGTATCTCAGTGAATCGCCCATTCACTGAGCTTTCGTCTACAGCTGCGCATAACCCCAACATCTCTCAAGCTATCCTGACAAGGGTGTTTTGCCTTGGAGAATCCGGGAAGATAGTAAGTACTCCGAGTGCAAATTTTTTTTCGCACATGAAACATACTCACCAAATACTGTACCCAATTCTCTACATTAACGCAGCCTCGAAACAGGCGTTGGCACACCCCTCACCCTGATCTCAAATTCTGATTGTTGATCAGGCAGAGGGCATTTACCTAGCCAGCTGGACCAAAGTGCATCCATCCAGATGCCGGAAGATTTCTCCGTTGGGAACCAAGGGCATTCTCCATGATCCGAACCGTGAGTGAGAACCACACCTTGTATTAAACAGGATAGACCACCTTTTAAACAGTTGGCGCATTTGAATACCTTTTGGCGTCCCAGTTGACCCACTTGTGAAAAGCACGTGAGGAACACCATTACGGGTAATGGGACCAATATTCAGTTTCACAGCAGGAGAACGGTCCCTGAAATCAACTGGTGGCATCACATGGACGCTAGTCGAGACGAGAGCCGAGTCAAGTCAGCTGTCAAGCTGACTTGACGTGGTTAGCAACGCTGTCGCCTGTGCAAGAGAAACAATTGTTTGAGTGCACTCTGCAGGATATTCCAGGTCTAACAGAAAGTAGCCTCCGCCAGTCTTGTGTGCGGCCAAAATGGACAAGAACACTCCACAGTCGGCTGATATTTCGTGAAGCACACCACCTACATGTCGTGAACGAATGAGAAACGTGTGGGATGGCATCGAGGGGGTGAGTAGCCTCTCGGAGGTCATACTGTGAAGTGCTGTTACTAAGCGTGTTAAGCCCAGAGACGTAGGTACCTCAGGCGGTTGGCATCCTCTCAATCCGATGTTCCGGACACCCTCGAACACCGATGCTCAACATCATCATGGTAAGATTTCAAAATCTCATGACATTTCAGGTAAAAATGGCATTGAACAGGTCTTTCATTGACAATACCTATGTAATAGACAAGGAAGCACTGGCACGGTGGCTGAGAGCGAGCGACTTTCGATCTAACATAAAAACTGCACGGCCGAATAACTCACGAATGAAGGTGGCGCTCTGAACAACATAAGTGGGTGATGTGCGAATTGAAAACACAGGTGTGTAGTACTACCGATGTGCCCGTGCTGGTCCTCGAGGGCACGTTCATACCCCTGCCATTTCCACGGTCCTAACTGCACGCGTACCATGCTTGGGGAGTAGAGGCGTCCGCGAGTCCACGGAATCAGAATTCTCGGGATCTTGGAAGGGGTCAGCATTATCTGACTTGGTTTTAGAGGAAGACTCACTTGAACTTGATCCGCCAGTTTTTCCCCTCGACTTGCCCCCCCCTTTGGAGGGATTCAGCCAACTGAAACCGGAAAATTGGTAATTCCTCTGTCCTGAGGCACCGGGTGGTTTGCTCGACTTAGTATTACGTAGGATCTTAGGAATACGGAACTTTTGTTTGGTAGAACTTAACGGGGGTTTGGCGACAGGATCTTGGACGGGTTTAGGATCGGTCGGGGGAGGACTTGTTCCGTCTGATTTGTGGGTTGACCCGGCCGCCTTGGCCGCCAATTTTTGTAGGGAGGTGCGTGGATTAGGTATTCCTTTGAGAAATTGGAATCTGGGTCCCGCCCCGACCCTCCTACGAGCTAGGTTGAGCCCCGTGACAACACGCCTTTGGAGCTACATCAACGTCGTCAACAATAGAACCAACACATGCACGGGATGCTTACTTGTGCGGGCTGCAGGTTACGGGTGGTAACAATGGCACGGAATACTGGTGCGGAAAAGGCCACTTGGGCCACAGCGAACAGGACCAGAACAATAGCCAGGGAGCGCATTTGGTGAGAGATCGAGAGGGAAATAAAGGAAGGTGATGTGTTAAGGGTAAAAATTGGAAACGAATGTCGATAATAAATTGGGGTAAGCTAGACGGATATTATGGCAAGATATGTGAGAGTGAAGGCATGGTGAGAATAGAGCAAGCGAGGTGGACGTACTGCACAGCACTAAACTCCACTTAACTTTGAAACAAAAACAGCAGGGCGAAGAGTCGAGTACCTACGGTTGAGGTTACTATAACAGGCGCTCTAAGTACGGGCTGTAATGTCCCTGATGACGCCGCTTCGAGACTCCGCTCCGAGACTCCGCTGCCACCCACCGCCATCGCTTAAGGATGTAGTTGATCATCGCGGCCAGGATGAATTTTCGTAAGCAAGGGTTTTTTTTTTTTGAAACCGTTCAATTTGCTGCTGTAGCCATGGCTCCAGCTTCGAATTTCGCTGGCACGTAAGTAAAGGAGAGAAATGTGCAACGCTGCACTCGAACGGGTTGGGGTGACGGAACGTTAGCTCAGGTGCTACGTGGGATTATAGGCTGTAAGTATGGGCACGGGTAAGAGTATCATGTAGTCCTTTGGTACCAGTCGGGATATCATTTACGGCAATAACTCGGTTTTTGCTAAACTGAGGAGCCAAGGCAGTACCAGGAGCCCTGATTATCCCTATAGAGGCCTGAGGTCATCCAGGTGTGCTGTGACAGGCGTGTGGATCGATCCTTAGGACACTCTTTTTTTTTTTTTCATTTGGGTGGTTGTAGACTACATTACTGGGTGTTGGGCCGCTACCGACAGCTATTTACAGCCAATGCGAGTCTCACAGGATTCTTTCAATTGATTCCACAAGCTGATTAGGTTTCCTCATCAATGCATTCAAATCACTCATTGCGAGAAAAAAATAAAGGCGTGGGAAGTGAGCAATGCAGGGTTGAAGGGGGGATGATCTCATTTATTATTTAGTATGTAGATGATACATTTTTGGCAGTAAATGCACCCTAGCATTACAAACGGTTGTTCGGAGCCTATGAAAGAGGCGGCCGAGGTGCATAGGAGCCAATCTGGAGGTGCTCCAGGCCACAAAAGGTGATTTTGAGGCTTGGGGATATTATCTGGGCAAAAATCCTCAGATATCAGAGGCTCATCCGGGGGAAAAAAGCGTAAAAAAACGCGATTTTGCATCCGGGCAGGAAGGGATCATCCTTCTATAGGGACAATCAGGGGTCCTTCAGTACCCCTGCCAGTGCTGACGTCACTGCTCTGCAACCTGTCTTCGCTGCGTGTCATAGCGCCATCCACCCCGTTGAAGGTCGTTTGTCTGTTCTGCCTGATTTGACCAGGTGTGGGATCGCAAGCGAGTACTCGAGACACACCTGCAATGGCACCAGCGTGATTTGGACGGTAGGTGATACTTTAGAACTTGAAAAATGTGTTGAATGTCAACGAATTGGCTAAGATGAGTCGTCGCTAGACAGTACCTACGCCGAACCGTTCATCCAGCCTCAACGGTGCCGTCTCTGAGTCGACGGCGTGTGACAGCGACAGCGGCAGCTGCATCCGACTGTGGTGCTTGAGAACGCGTTTGCCAAATCGAGCGAGATGAGGTGGGCGCGACACCAGCGATGTCGAATGTCGATAAGTGACGGTAAGTATCCGCATCGCTATCGGCATCCGCATGCCCTATCACGGCGACCAATCGAAAATGCAAGAGTGGCGGATCGTGCCAGAGTATCAGTGGCAAGCCAGCACGCGTTGACATCAGAGCGAGGGTGCAGCTGGAGAGGCAGAGAGCAACCAATAGCATGGCTTGGACGCGGGTCGTGTGACTGGAGAGCACATGATGGAGCCGAACGCGGGTGCGGTGCGGTGCGATGTGGTGCAGCATAGGGGACGGAGATTGCGGATGCGGCGGGGCGCTATTGACGCTGACAGAGGCGTCGACGATGGCGTCGAGATGCGATTTGGCCACTTTCTGTCAAATCTGCAGCAACCCCCGTCCCTTTTCCGCCCAAAGTGAAAACTACCTGAGAGGCCTGAGGGCATCAGCAAGACGTCGAAGGCTCTGAGGCTTGCCGAAACATGTTTTATGTTTTCGATAGAAAACAGCTGTTCGACTTGAGAGTGAATCTTTGATAAATCACACGCTCCCGAAGGTCACTAGAGTATGTCCTACGAGAGCGCAAGTGAGGAGAGGCGTTTCGTGGCATCCGATGAACGATGGGCTTGATGGGGCTCCGGAGGACAGTGATGAGTAGTGTCACGTGCTGTGACAAGGTGTCGCAACCGTCACCAAACCAGTGTGGAGGCCACCGTTCGCCACACACACAGTAAATCACTCTGAAAATCTCAGAGAATGTGATTAGGATATAAATATATATTATGTTCAATACACAGCACTTTTAGAAGCGCATATAAGTAGCATAGCAGCTGACAGGGTCAGCATATAGCTAGAACAATAACTAAGTAAGCGAGCATGATAAATCTAAATATTTTTGGAATTATAAATTTACATAGTATAGAATAAGTAATCTAGCAAACTGGACAATTCCACTGAAAAATACACCGGGTATAGTTTATGCAATGTCTCATATTTCAATATTAGTTACTTGATTTTATGGAGAAAAAATTATATGTTAGCTATAGTATAGTATATAATACATGCAACATGGTATGTCTTAAATCTCAGCTGTCGTGAAGATATCACGATGTCAATGTTTGAGAGGGAATTGGGACGAATCTTAGTCGTCCGCCTTACGTAACCGAAACAGCTGTAACTTTGTCCCAGGCTGAAAGTGTTTAAAAGAGATTGGCCCATGCTCCAAGTTTACAGCCCTCTGTGCGGTTCTTCAAAGTAATGTCTTTAAGCAATGGCATCTATACGTTTAAAAGCGCTGCAACAGGTGGCTTCCTTAATCTCGACGGAGGCTCCATATAGGATCACACACTGTCGGTTTACTTTCGGAAATAGATCCAAAAGACAGTGGGTAGCAGTGTCGTCGTTGCACGGCTACTTACACTGGTGTTTGGCTCAGTGCGCTTTGCTATCAGCAGCACCAAAGGTAGAACAAAGACGAAGATGAGGACGTAGCAGTGACGAAGATGATGACGTAATACGCTGACATAAGCGTAAATGAGATACAACAGCAAATGTCACGTGATTGACAAAGCTGGCCTTGACATAGACGTAGAAGTAGTAGTAGACTTAGAAGACTTAGACTTGAGACTTAGACGAGTGAATCCAACTGAAAGAGGTGAATTGGGGTACACTAAGGTGAAACAGGCCTTATATACATGAGCAGAACAACAAACGATGCGAGTATGCCATACAATGATGTCGTCGACAGCAGACAGGAGAAATGACTAACGGCAAGAGGCAGAAAACCAAAATAGGAAGGTGGTTTGTAAGGAAATGGAAAAATGAGTCAGGTGGTCGAAGAAATGAATAGAAATGTGGCAGCAAATTTGAAATAGAAGCCAGAAATAGAATAGAAGTGAGTCATAGAAAATAGACCATGTGGAACAATTGGAAATAGAAGCACAGCCAAGAAGCGAGTGAGTCAGGTGATGAAAAATGAGTCATAGCCGTCCAATAGGATTCCAGTTGCTTGTCAAATATCTCCGAAGATGAGTAAGTGAGTCATGTGACTTGATGACGACTCAGAAACATGTGAACCAATCACAACACTTGGATACGAATTTCTTCCAGAGAGGAAACGAAGATGAGCCCTTCTTGACGAAGTCCTTAGGCACATAACCATAGCAAATCTCTGTTCCTGGTCCGTGCTCTTTGATGTACCAGTTATTCCTGAGGACGATACGATGCCAACCATTCACTGGTTCGAAGTTTGGGTCAAAACCAATGATGTAGAAGGGAGCATGGAAGGTTTGATTGAATACCCATATGCAATCGTGAATGCGATAAGGAGGATATGAGGGGAATATTCGGTATGGGCCTTCAGGAGATTCGACATATAGGGGATAGTACCGACGATGTGCGACTTGTGGAGGAGGACTGGACAAATGAACATCAAGGGGAGAATGCCGACTAGGAAGTTCAACACGTGGTCGAATGTGTATGTCTGGCTTGGCGGTCATCTGAAATGAATCATGGGACATGGTGGCGGCAATGCTGGATGGCATATTGAAAATAGAATTGATGAAAAATAGAATGAGTGTGGAGATGATGTGTCTGGCGGACTGGAGGTAGCACAGCAGATGATGGTCTGGCGAAAGCTGATGATGATAGGCGCATGTGCAGTGAGTGTCTTTTGTAGAGTAGTAGGCGCTGTCAAGTATCATGCTTGTCAACGCCCATCTTGTCAAGTATCATGCTTGTCCATGCCCATCTTGTCATGGCCACAAGACAACGCTAACAACAATAAAGTATGTAGAATCCCCCCCAGTGCATCTGTAGCTGAAAAATAATACTCACAGTGGTTACTCACTAATGTCGGGGGGAACAATTTTACCATTGGAAACTTTCCTGCTGGTGCAAACTTGATACAACCTCTCACTATGGACAACCAGGATTCTGTTTTCCTACACGGTCACCTCATTAGCCAACCCGCAAATGAAAGCAGCCATAACTTCTGGGAAATATCTTCCGATGGTGCAGGTCTATTCACGTTTAACACCTGCTTGAATCTATTACTAATTAAGGCTCACGTACTCAGTGTCAGCCAGAACTCTTTGAACTCTTCTGGAGGTTTGTTCATGACCGTGTGGCCGAATTTCCCGCCTGGAGCCGTCACTCCAGTATATTCCTTGGTGAGACCCATCTGCTCTAGCTGTCTGTAACAGAGTGTTGAAGGCTGACTTGTCTGTAGGTTACCGTCGAGGTTGAGATGAATGTAACAGGGCAGCTATGGAACCTGACACTTCGTTGAGTTCCATATCATGGAAATTTTTCATTGACTCAGTTTTCAGTTGATTAATGCAGAAGCTTTGGTCCCCTTTGATAACCCTTTTTGTATTTACCTCCAATATCATGAATGGCATAAGTCAATAGGATAATGTAGATGGTGATGCTGACAATAGTAGCTGCTCCGATCATTTAGTTATCTGATGGGTTAAACCGTTAAAGTGCTGCTCTGGACCTGATATCCTACCGGATCTGTAGTCTTCTTCAATAACGTGAGCAAAGAGTAACAGTCCAGCGGAGGGGCGTAAAGCTGCTCGAATTTTGTTAACCCGCAGCGGCGACATTGAATGACAGGAGCGTTAAAAATGTATGTCATTTGCATGAGACTTGGTACCACTTGCCCATTGTGAATATAGTCGGAAAGAAGGCTGGCCGCTGCGGTGACAGGACTCACGTCGGAGAGTAAATTAAAGGATTGATAGGCCTTCGGCACTTCGCATGGTGAACCCCGAAAAAGGTTATTCCCTGTGCTGTTTGCCACGAAATCGCAGATGGTAAACCTCCGTCACGGTCGCTAGTAGTGCCTAACCTGTTGTCATGTTAGTCAAGTATTCAACCAGATTTTGATAATTCTAATTCAACACCGCTTGTAGACAGTCGTCCGCTTTAGTTGATCGTAAACCGCAGAAGGCACGACTGACGACTCACCGTGACAGTCAATCTCCTTGTCCACGTGTAACAGAGTATTTGGCTAACATGATGCTCAGGAAGAGAAGAACAGATATGCGTGCTGGATCCTGAGAAGATCGCTCTACCGTACCTTGTCTACGGAGCAAGTGGCTATGAGCGCCTTGTTGCTGTGGGTCCCGTTGCAGCTGTGAATTACAGGCTTCAGGTTGGATATCACATGCTCACGGCCAAGGTTCTGCACACCTCGAGGAGTCAGTCCTGCGAGGGCCTTGTTTATGGATAGGCATTCCCAAAGATGACATCTTAATCTACCCCCAGATTACCGTCGTTCTCAAAAGCAAATCAGATCTTCTGGCAGATTCTCTCTGGGACTGTGGGAAAACACAGCTATATTATAGTGACGTCGGCTTTTTCAACCTCCCGTCCAGTCCAAATTCAAGTTGAACACAGGCCTGAGGCACATTCGCTCAATTCAACGTCCTGGTAGAGAAACTACGTCAGCGTAAACTCACACTGACTTTTGAATTGGTCTGCGCCTTCCGAGCCAATTCCAGATAAATCCTTGAGCGGATCCACGTGGTTCCTCGTTGCAGGTAGGTCTCGCTCCTCTTTCTAATATAAATTTATTTTTGTGCTCTTTCTCCAGGTACGTTTTTGACGGCTCCCATCACGCGTGTCCTTCAACAGGCGATGAAGTATACTCTAGGAACAGTTTTGTGAGAGGAAGCATGGTCCTGGATGTCATACATGCGACTTACGTAGTGGCGCTCTAAATTCTTCTCTGGTTTTAGGCTTCCTGTCCAAATATAAAAGCACTCCTCCATGACCTTGAACTCGACATCCAACCACAACTCCCAACTTTCACCAATCCACAGCTTCCAGGTAGATTATTTCAACTCCACAGTGACCCCACTCTCATCGTTTCGCAGAATGTGTGACGCCGGCGTATCCACCCCCGATGACGCGTTCGTCCTCGACATGTACAACAAGGCGCGTTCGTTCTACACCCAGACTGTAGGCGGCGTGAGTCTGAAAATCCCGCTTTGAACTTCACCTTCTCACCCATTCCCCCGTTAGAATCCCCCTCCTGCAGCCACTACCCGCAACGATGCCATTGCTCAGCTCCAGCCGCTCTTGCAGAGCATTGCCGCACCGCTGTTCTTCGAGAACTTCGGATTTGTGTTCGATGGGATTCACACCACCCCCCCGCAGATCATATCTGGAGACACATTTCACGCTATCACCTCCTTCAATGCCGTGTCTGCTGCCAATGTCGCCCTTGTCAACCAGTTTATTGATGGGGACCTTCCAAAGTGAGACCGTTTGCCATTCGCGTTAAACACTGGTTGACCATTCTGTTTTTAGCGAAGTCAGCCCCCCTTCCTTCTTGGTTTGTAAGTGTATTTCCCTGCCTCTGCCAATATACGTCGTACTTATACCTGGTCGGTCTCTAGCGGCCGCCGGCGAGGCGCTTAAGGAGGTGGGAATGGAGTGGACGAACAATAAGACGTTCAGCTGGGAGGCCAAGCAGTTCAGCCAGACTTACAAGGACCCTTCAGAGCGTCGCTACGCGCGCGTCGAAGCACAAGCTCTGGTATACAATGGTACGGTGACTCAGGGAGGTGTGACTGTGGCCTATGACGTGATTTACTTCATCGGAGTACGATTCTTCATTTAAAGTTCGTACAGACAACGCTAATTTTTTGATGGAATCTTGAACAGGGCTGGTATTATACCAAGAACGACGATTGAGCCCAATCGGTGTGTTGTCGTGTTTGAGCAGGTCGAGAAGATAAATATCGTTGTGCTCACAGAGAATGGAGATAAGAGCGAGAGGGGGAGGATATGGTTCATGTGTTTTCTTTGTTTCGAGAGACCTTTTGGAGCGTTCAACCTTTATAGAATTTGTTATTCCATATATGTTTCCGCGAGTGGCGTCTCTTACCAAACCTCATCCAAGTCGGGCCAAAGTATTCCTTCTGATTAGGGATCTCACCAAAGTTACATCACCTCGCAATCCTCCACGACCTCCAGAAGAACCCTACGACGATGCGTTTTCTGACTTTCCGCAGCCCACGGGAATACATAACCCCATGGCCACCACGTAATCCTCATGGAAATTCCGGCGGTGACGAACGGAAACTCTATATTCAGATCTTCAGAACCGGACTACAGTAGTCGTGGCACGGCTCGAACTCACAGCACTCCCCAAACATTTCAACGCGCTCCTAATAGCTCCGAAACACAGCCGAATGAGTAGCCTGGTTCTCCCCAGTCTGATGCTTGTTCAATCCTCAGACATGATCTCGTCTGATGGTATTACGACACCCCTCTGGAAAATGCACTGTATTATTGTATATGATTATTACATTCACTGCATAGCTCGGTGCATTCAATTAACAGGTATAACACTTTACTATCAAACCCGCAAACTCTCACTCCATGCCTGCCGTCCATAGTGCCACTAAATCTTGCCTGCTGCGATCCCGAGACAGGCGTGCCGTAAGAAGCTCGGCTTCCACAACTGGTACAATATTCTGCACCCATACTGCCAGACGCGTCAGGCATGCAAACACAACCTCCTGTCTTTGTAGCATCGTTTCCGTGGATTCTACAACATGCAGACAGAGATCACGGGCAAATCATCAGGATAGTCGGACATGACCAAGAAGAAATGACATACGTCTAACGCCACCTGTGGAATGTTGCCAGCCGTACATAAAGCCATATATTTTCGATGCCTGCAATAGTTCCAACTCTTTGAGCTTCTCAAAGTCGGCCAGTACCTCTGCGGGCAACATTTCCTCGTGCGGAGTGAGAACGCGTACGGTCTCATTGAAGCACACTTGTGCTTTGCCTGAGGTTTCAGCAGCAGCTAGTGTGGATAACCAACCACGAATAAGCAATGCGATGAGCGGAATAGCGGTAGACGTAGATGTACCTTTATAGTCTGAATTTTTACTCATCTCGCTGAAACCTCCGAGGGCGGTGTTGAGGACGGTGCCACGTACCGCGTCCATAATTTTCAAAACGATATTGTAGTAGCGATGCGCATTCTGGACCGTGACACGTGCTCGGAGAAGGTCGGTAAGAGTTTGCTGCGCCTGAGAAAAGATGCAATGGGGTTTCAGATTTAAAGCGACCCCATTGAACTAGAACTGACGCGATCAAGATTGGTCGTTGCATTTGCATAGTTTTGTTCCGCAATTCTTAGTTGGGGCGACGCTGGAATACCTTAATATGAGATGCGTATATTCCTGTGATCTCAAACTTACATTCAGAATTCGAAGTGGCCACAGAAGCTCCTAATAGCTCAAAAACTTGATCCACTTCACTTGCCAGTTCCATTGCATTATTTAGCTGTTACGTGTTCGTGCGTAATTAGTTCAAGTAGCAGAAACTTATATTATGAGATACTTGCCTGTTTATTTAGATCGTTCTTTCGCTCGCGCAGACTCTCCAGCTTGGTCATGAGCGACGTCTCTTCTTTGTGAGCAATTTCGAATTCTTGACGGAGTATATCACTCGATTCATTCTTCGGTTTCTTCTCTCCGAAAGTAATGGCCTTTGGAAGATGAGACAAAAGTGATCTTTGCTTTCCATGCAGAGATTCAAAAAGCTTTGTGCTATCAATACACTTCAATCGTTGACCAATTTTCGGAAAACCATCGGCATTAAACTCACCTCTTCTCTTTTAAATCCTCGTGTTGCTTAGTCTTGGCTTGTAACTCCGGCTCAAGTTCTTTCAGTTTCCCTTGTATCTCGACAACCCGCTGACAAGCTCTGTCAACGACTGCCCAATGCTCCCAGATGTCCCTGTATCGTCCTTCTTGGTAACGGGGGGACGGGTCCGTCTCTGCGGTTTGGGTAGATAGATCGTACTCAGAGGAGAACGGGGGAGGTGCGTAAGCCATGTTTAAGATTCAAAGGTGGGCTCGCCATGGGCCCAGATCATGATATACCCACCAAAGCAGCCCAAAGGACTCAGTATGGGAGAGGGCATAGCACTGGTTCTGTCAACTGTCCTGCTGCGGCCAAACAGGATATCATAGTAACCGGACGAAAACCGACTTTTCTGCGGCAAAAAGGGACAGAAACGTCTGGCGTGGTACGGCCGCGTGGACGCGATGTACCGGGCCACGATCCGGTGAGCTGCACAGCAGTGATGGTCTGACTTCCGCGAACAACGTGTCGACGTCGGGAAGATATTCTCGCCGTCCTGTAGTCACGAGAAAGACCTTGAACACTTTCTCGAGTAATTTCATTGAGGTGATGTTTGGGGATGTAGCGCGTCACAAGGACCCGGACCCATTCTCCATGTCTAACACTACCAAACCATGTCACTGAAGAGATGTTTACAGCTTGCCAACTTGGGTGATGTTCGAGGCTCGACTTCGAATCTCAATTCAGGTCGATGAGAAGCTTACAGTAACGAACACTGCGTTTTCCCGCAAACCGATTCAGAGCCGGACTGAATAGCTGCGGCGCAGTTCAAGCGCCTCCGCGTCAATGTTAGCGGGGGGGTGCCCTTCCGAAGTCGTGAAACACTGATGTACATGTAATATAGGTATATTCTGATATGATGCTATGCAGTAAGAAAGGTCCATGTACTCCCACGCCTGATAGAATGAAAACAGATGTCTGAAAAGCTCCGAAAGAACATTATATCACCTTGTACTTATGGATCATCAGGATCAAGTTGAGCCTTCCATGCTGCTACTAGATCCCTCCTCCTCTGACCCCGACATCTTCTCGCTTCACTCAATTTCTCTTCAGCGACCGGTACTTGATTCTGGATCCACACTGCCACATGTGTCAGGCACGCGAAAACAACCTCTTGATCCTGCACTGCCGATTCCACAGCCTCTGAATCACCGTATAAGGACATTTTAAATGTTAATAAGATGATCTGCCTTAAAAGAAGACGGTACGCACGCTGATTCCCCGTTGAGGAATATGCTTGACCGTACAACAGCCCGTGTATCCTCGACGCCTGTTCAAGTCCCATCTTTTTAAGCTTAGTGAATTCCGAAAGTATCGCCTCCGGAAGAAGTGCCTCATAGGGTGTGAGGACGCGCACGGTCTCGTTGAAACATATTTGCGCTTTGGACGCTGTGTCGGCGGCAACTAGGATGGAGTGCGGTTATACGGAGGAATAGGAAGAGAATATAACGGTGACTTTGTTACCTTGGTAGTCACGGTTATTCCTGATTTCGCTCAAAGCCCCTAGAGCCGCGCGACCAGATGCAGTGGCACGTACGGAATCGATGGTGCGTAAGACGATGGTATAGTAGCGGTGTGCGTTTTGCACCGTGACGCGAGCTCTTAGAAGGTCTTTAACGGCGATTTTTGCCTGTAGAAAGACTATCAGCAATTTCAAGACTATTACGCGATCTAGAGACTGACATCGTCAAGATCTGCCAATGCACCCGCATATTCTTGTTCGGCGGTTGTCACTTGCGGAGGAGCTGCGAGAGGTCGGAATCGTATCAAAATTCTCGAGCACAAGTCATAAACTTACGGTTCGGAACCGATATTGCCACAGAAGCTCCCAACAACCCAAAGATACGATCTATTTCACTAGCTAGCGCCATGTCGGTTTCCAGCTATCATGGCATTCCTAATCGATTAACCAGCTTTAGACGAATCACAGTGACATCGACGCACTTGGGATTTGAGGTCTCCAATTCTTTCCTGGAGACTCTCCAGTTTCGCCATCGAAAACACTTCCTCACTGTGAGCCACCTCGAATTCCTGATTAATTACATCCTTCGAAGGTTTCTCTTTGCCTTTCCCGTGGATTTTCGCTCCAGCAGTGGTACCCTTGAAAACCTTTGGTATTATTGACCGCCGACGCCCTTTGTGTAAAGTCTCAAAGAGAATTTTGCTACGATTCGCGTCAGTGGCTAAACCCAGCACTTCACGACAAATAAGATCTCCCTGGACCCACCTCTTCTCTTTCAACTCGTTGCATTCTTTGGTCAAGTCTGCTAGTTCCCGTTCCAGCTGGTTTAACTCTGTTTGAACATCGACGACCCTTTGACTTGCACGATCAGCAGCCGCCCAATGGTCCCAAACATCACCGTAACGTCCAGTTTGATAGCTGGGAGGAGAGGGGGTGTGTGGACGTTGAGAGGGCTCCGTATTGAGGGAAATATGAGTAGGCTCAGGAATATACTCGTCACTGAATGGAGGAGGTGGAGAAGAAGACATTGTCAGGGGTGTGGTGAGCTTCCCATATACCTACGCCACCGTAAGCGGTTTATAGGAACCCCTTGGATCGAGCATGCACTGTGACTGCATATGATTCGCGAGTGCATAGCATTTCCCCTCTCTAAGGCACGGATTATCCACGGTAAGCAATGGGTTGCCTCGATGAAGGTGACGTCGCGTGACTGTGACATGAACGTTCGTCGGAGTTTGCGTAGGGTTTATTGATTTTCACTTATTCGCTTTACACTATTGTTGCTTGGGCTAGCATTCTGTCTGTAGTCCATATTGAGAAAAACTGGGTATAGAACCAACTAGCAACCTCCAGTAACTCAAAATTAAGCTGCCAACGTGTGTGCCGTGCGGACCCCCCCAAACATCAGGAAAACGAACCAGTTCGCTCTACGTTAACTCTAGTACTATTGCAGCTAGCATCCGCTACTTGCCATAGCTGACCTAGCCGTTGGTTCGTTTTCCTGATGAATTGAATGGGGCTGTTCCTCGTGACAGGTCGAGATCAACAAACATTGCCTCTGTTCCGAGCTAATTACTCATATGGCTTGGCAACCAGCGTACACAAAGGCTGACCTTGTCACGGAAATGCTTTCGAATTACCTTCTCGTTGTCTGAGTCGATGCGACGTATACGGACAATCGACTCGGAGTCATCGCGCCTTTTTGCTGTGTGGGGCCTGCAGTGTTCGATGCAGTGTTGTCTCCTTAATGACAAAAGAAACGAGGTATGTTTTATTTACGCTTCAAGGATATTCCATTCGAACATCACAACATGGACACCATTCCAGAAGCCACGCAGTACTAAGGTAACCGAGAGCGCTGCGTCTTTTTCAAAACGTAATTATGATCTCACGAGTGGCTCATACCAGACTTTGCCATTCAATCTTCTCCGCAGACTGCGACTCTGGAAACACACCTTGAACGGTTTAATGCGAGGCCTTTCACTGCCATTTTGTGAAATATCTACCTCGCAAAATTCTTATTCGTAAACGTGTACGGCCACTAAGAACCCGTTACCTGGCAACGTCCTACCGCCTTCGTTGTGACTCACTAACATAACACCTTGCCTACACATACTCCTTATCATCCAACCAGCTCATTGCGCGGTCGTCGCCGGTGTTTGCAGGTGTCAATGAGATATCATCGCTTTATATCTCGCCCTCGTTCCATAGCGGTTCGCCCCCTTTGGCGGTTTTGCACAGCTGCTCTCAGGTATTACACAAAATCGCCGGTCTGTGCTATTCGCGACGGGACCCCTCACCGCTCTCGATAATAGGTATCACTTCAACCGAAACAAAATATCATTTAGGTAAAGAAGAAGACTACACAAATTACAACGTCGGCGATGAGGGCCCATACCCACTCCATCATGAGTTGTTGAGCCTGAGGTTAGTTTGCGGTAGCATGCATGACTGATCGAACTGGTAGGATGCGAACAACATATGACACACGTGGGTACAACCAGTGATCGTTAAGAAATACTCACTCCAAGAAACAGGCTCTAGTCCCTGCCATCTCCACATTGGAGACATCACCCATCGAATTATAACCTCACTTATGACCTATCTTACTCTCCTCGATAATTCAACGATGTCAGTATGATGTGGCAAGTAATCTCAGCATGGAGGGCAGGTATCCGTGTACCCTAACCTTCCAATTTCGCGGCAGCACCATTCGATTTCTTGCTGTGATGCACCACAGCCGCAGCGACGCGACTGCTCATGAAAGCCGACTAGGACGTGGAACCGTTGTCTACAGAGGAGATTCAGATGCAGGATATTGGAAATCCATCTTGTTACTGTGAACCTCCACAAACCCATTCCGCGTCGGACCGTGAGTCTGGACGCTTCAACGTGGAATTCCGAGCCGATCTCTTTAGTGTTTAACCACTCAGAACGACGTTGTCAAGTTGAGAAAAATGGAAGCCCGCCCGTGCTCAAAACAAAGTGGCAGGGACGTCAATTCTGAGCTAATTCACGGCCTCAGTGAGTCATTCCTTCGAAATGAATACTTGCCTCACGTTTTTCCTATAACTCGCGAATGCACCGTTTATGTGCCTCTGTTGTGGGTGTGAAATGCAAGTGACCTGCTTGTTCGTTCGACTTGAGGTTCGCCGCCACTTGATTCCGGACTTTGAGAATAATTGTGTCTCATTGTTAGACCATTCTTGGTCATGTGATGCTGCCACCTTTCCTTGAGGTCCATAAGTTTCTCGCCGGGATATGAAATCATCGTAGGCATATTACATGTAATCGTTTAAACAATAATGCTTGGGCCAGGCTTTGACTAATACAATTGCGACGAGATTGCAAAGGTTTTTTAATCCCTTAGGTAGAACCTTTCTAGGAACCTGCTAGGTTTAGAAATCGATACCATCTCCCAGGCTCCCGGTTGCCTCATCCCCCCAAATCAAAAGCCCCTCTGGATTAAATTTCGGCGTCCAGGTAAGGTTAAAATTCACCTCCTTCTGAGAGTTTGTCAGGTGTGAGTACGACGGAAATGTAGATGCGTAAAAGGGGCTGTACCCCTCCGATTCCTGGGGTTGACCCCGGTTCGTGGTTTTCTCGGCAAGTCACTGGCAAGCCAAGAGGCTCATTGAAAGTTCAAGACAAAGTCTATTGATCCTCATACGTGGATACTCTCAGGTGTGCAGATCGCGAACCACCGAACGACGTGACCCCGTGGTCCTAAAAATCGGCGGTGTTCATATATGAGGTGCAATTATAAGGTTGACTTCCCTTGAGTTGGGGTTGATCTGAAGAGATCACAACGCACCGATCAATCAGCATGTGTTACGGGGCGCCGAATTGCATAAGATAGCATTAGTACCGTTGCCCTGCTACCCGTGAGCGAGTGCGATCCGTTCGTCTAAACAGACGAAAATGGATAAATAAAAAAAAGAATACAACCCATATCCAATACACTCAGGGCGCCGGGCCATAATACCTTTGATGACTTAAACTCGATCAAGGACGTCCCGAATCCAAGACATGGTCTTCCTTAAGCTCCGAGTTGAAATGGACGCCTCGTCGATGCGTCGTCGTTGAAACACTGCCACTGTCTTCCAGAGAATCAAATATGAACGTGAAGACCTCAGAGGGTCATGAATAATGCATTTTGATCTTACTCTTTCTCGTCGTTTGTTCCATGGCGGAGAACGTCCATCGACGCAGCCTCGATACAGGATTGGCTAAATAAACTGACATGATGTAAGTTCTGTACTTGTGATCATGGTCAGTACATAACTGCCATCCAGTTCACGCTTTACGTCCAGGGTTGTCTGCCATCAAGCTCGAAGGTTGCGATGCGCTCCTAGCTCAGCAAGTTCACAATGGCTCCATGACAAGCTCTTAGCACGAATTTGAAGCGACAACCCCACCGACGTCCCCGGCATTCTTTAGAATGAGCGATGACGAGATAAATCCTTAGGAAAAGAACAGAATGATCGGGGTTAACAAAAGGAAACCCCCACGTACCGTCATCTGTCTTTAGAATATTATGGGGCGTGGCAACCCATTGAGATGGATATTTCTTAGGTGCGTCTTCCATGCTAAACTGTAAGAACTTGAAATGTTTAAATCGAACATCAAAGGCGAGATATGTACGAGGAAATTGGAAAGTTTCGTCTCGTTGCAGTCCTTCGACGACAAGAGACTGTCATGAAGCTCCTTCGTTGGCTGTTGACATCGCGTTCCAAAGATTTCACAAACGCATGATAAAGGGTTCGGGAACATTATCGAGCATGATTTGGCGGCAGAAAATGCACTCATTGTTAAAGATGAGGTTGTCATCAAGTTCTGTCTTGATTAGCTCTTGATGGCTTCAAGCGGCAGAGTGGAAGAATCTAACTCACCTTATCCAAGTCAAAGGGATGTAGTCACAAAAGCAAAAGTATACGCAGAGTGAAGGTACCGGAAGTCCAATGAGGGCGTGACAATATGTCACGTGTGATTTCGGATAATTTTTGGATCCCGTGTCGTATGTACTTATTTCGTATCGTCCTTCGGATGAAAAAACAAAGGTCAACGATTGCGCACTATTCGACGTGAATGGTTTGTACTCAACAACCCAACAATCTTGCGCTACTATAGAGGTTTCAATGAACCGAGCCTTAGACTCACAAGGAACGGACAATGAAGACACGGAGTCGCAGGGTTCAGAATCCAGATGTGGAGCTCTTTGGTGCTTAAGTTAGGTTCTTCTTACTTTGAAGTGTTGCAAGAGAGGCCGGTAGCAAGTGGCGCATCTACCCATCCCATTGACAACTGTCAAGGCTGAGCTCGCCCAGTAGCGTCGGACACGTTAGTTTGTCGTCGCATACCTCGTGCAAAAGGACGTAGAGACATCCTAAAAATCTAAACCTCATAAACGCGCAACACCACGACACCAAGCGCACTCCCCCAATCAAAAAATACCCACGACCACTGTAACCCACACGCAAAAAGCAATTTACGCAAAAAATTAAAAGTGATCAGCCTCATCAGATAGCAAAAAAACCACGTCCTCGGATGTATGCATATACTATAGCTAAGCGGACTGCGCGAGACGGGAGAGAACGACGGACGGGGATAAAACCGCGACACGAGATGAGATGAGACGGGACGAGAGGATAGGATAGGAAGGAAGGAACGGGGAGAGTCACGGGAGGACAGGAAACAAGTGTGTATACCTACAGAGGCATAGAGCCCTTGCGGCATGGATGCCTCCCACAAAACAAACAAACAACAACAACAACAACAACAACAACAACACCATGCGTTGCGAGCCATCAGGGTGAAAATACCTCTGTGCATGGAAATGTCTCAGCCAAGCATTAGGTCGTCTTCATCGTCAACGCCCCGTGCGGGTCCTTGCTCGCGTTCGCGTTCCCGTTCGCCACGGAGCATCCCGGGCAGATCGGCCGTCGACATGCTGGGGCCTGGTGCGGAGGGGTGGCGGCCTGGCAGAGGCGCACCTGGCATGTGGAGGTATGGCGTGTGGAGTGGCGGGTGCGGATGCGGATGCGACTGCGATTGCGTAAGAGAATGCGTGTGCGACTGCGACTGCGACTGCGACTGGTGCGCCCACCACGCAGGGAGATGGTGCGGCGGCTGCGGCGGTGGCGGAATCGGCATCGGCTGGCCGTGTTGGTGCTGCTGCTGCTGCTGCTGGTACTGCGCCAGCCGGCGCTGCAGAAGCGCATGTGCATGCTGCTGCGCAGGCGCAACGGGCGGGATGGCGTTCACGCGCTGGCGCGTCGGGTGCCCCGGGGGAAGCCCGCGCCCTGCGACTTCCTGCGTGGTGCGGTAGACCGTCGTCGTGATCGTGCCTGTGCTGTTCGCGTATGCTGCAGCGGGCGATGTGGAGGTCGCGACGGCGGACGGGCCCGGTGCCACGTTCGCAGACGCTGCCGCCGCGGACTCAAGCATCTCGCTCACGCTCACGCTGACCCGCACTCTGACCCCTCTCGCTCGTACCGTGCCTTCCGCATCATCATCATCCACGCCATCCTCACCCCCATCCCCCTCATCTCCATCCGCCCTCCTCGCCCTCCTCGCTTCATCCTCCTCCCCCGCCGCCTCCTCCTCCTCCTTAACACTACACCAAAACCGATGTCCCTCCGCCCACGCACGGCTCTGACACTCCTTCCCACAGTACTTTGCCTTCCTGCACCTTCGGCATTTTGCAAACTCGCGCGGGTACGTCTCCCACTTGCCGCAGAGCATATTAGCGCACTGCCGGATGCCGCCGCGGCTCTCGTCCTTGCGACATGCGTTGCGCATCACGACGCCCGCCCAGTACTGGATCTCAGGGGGGAGGAACGGCGGCGGGGAGGGCAGGAGCGTCTCATTCGGCGAGGGTCGGAACGTGAAACGCTCAACGAGAGAGAAGACGTTGGTCGATTGCGTGAGAGGTTCGGGTGTGGAGGCGGGGGGTGCGGCGTCGGGAAGGACGCTCGTGCACGCTTTCCTATCTTTTTCGCGCTCCTTTTCTTTCTCCTTTTCTTTTTCCTTCTCCTTGTCTTTTCCACGGCCGACAGCAGCGCCCGCGAGCGCCTTGAAGAAGTTGCCGCCCGTAGTCGGCTCTTTAGCAGTCACCGGGGCGGGCGGCGGCGTACCCATCACATTCATAGCCTGCCAGACCCGACACAGCAGCGCCTCAGCATGAGTATATACATATATAAGGACGAAAGCAGAAGCACGCGCGCACCTGTAGCACGGGATTAAACACCTCCCGCGGCTTGTAGAACGCCTGGCGGACGTGAGGGTATTTGCTGAGGTAGGCGAGGAGCTGCAGCGAGAGCAGCACGTCCTCATCGCGATAGGGGCCTGTGTCGTGTGCGCGCGCGTGGGCGTGGGCGTGTGCGTGGGGGTGGGGACGGAGGTGGGCGTGTGGGAGCGCCGGATTAGTGGTAGTGGTAGGGGCGTGGGCGTGTGCGTGTGGGTGCGGGACGAGTGGAAGGGGCGGCACTGGCGCATGTGGGGCGTGCTGGCGTGCTGGATGTGGGTGTTGTGGCTGGGCTGGCTGGTGCTGATGCTGATGTGGCTGCACATCAGGGAGTGATGCGAAGCCTGCACGGGGCGTCAAGTCCTCGACAGGGACACCCGCCATGCGCATTGCCATATTGCCAGGCGCGCCAGGCGGTGCGCCCATGGCGAGGTCGTCCTCCACGACGCCGCGCTCGATTGCGAACGCAGTGTCGTCGAGGTCGCCTGCGCCGACGATGCCGACGGGGTCGGGTGCGGGGATGTCGGCGTCGCTTTCGGTGTCTGTGGGTGGGGCTGGGGCGCGGAGGGTGCTGCGGCGGCGGGTGGGCGCATGGGTGTCATGGGGTGCGGCGGTGGTGGGTGTGCTGCTGCCGTGGGGCGTGGAGGTGGGCGAGGTATCGTTAGAGGTGTCGGAGGTGGGCGGGGCGGAGGAAGAAGGGAGATAGGAGGGGAGATAGGTCGGCTCAGACTCGTCGGGTGGGGTCGGGTTGGCTTCCACGGAGGATGCATCGTGCATTTCTTCATCCTGTGGAGGAGAAATCGCATGGATGTACGGACTTGGAAAAAAAAAACTTGCACATACCTCGTCGATGCGGCGGACACCGACCTGGCGCTGGAGGGCGCGCGCAAGTTCTTGAGCCTGCACCGCCTGGATCTCACGCTGCCTGAGTTCAGCAATGGCCAGCCTCCGCGCATGCCGCTGCTCCCTCGTCTCGCGCGGTATACCGCTCGCACTCGCACTCGGGGCCACAGCGAACCCTTTGCTCGCCAGCCACGCCTCGAGGACACACCCCACCACATCGAGCGTCCCCGCCTGCACGACCCGCGAGCGAATCGGCTCTGACCCGCGCACTCCAATATTGACGACGCACTGGAATGCGAGGCTGAAGCGGTAGGCTGCAGCGCGATCGAAGGGCCGCTTTGGATCGTACGGCGATGCGCGCGCCTTGGCCTGGTGGGCGGTGGACTTGTGGGTTGGGGGCAGGAGGCCGTAGAACTGCGACGGGGACTCTGGGAGCGGTGGATGCGCGCAGAAGTCGCGGAGGAGCCTGACGAGCCGTTCGAGGCCGCCATCCATGGTGATGATTTCGCGGATGCGTGGGGAAGTGGCAGAGAGAGATGTGAGGTGGTTCAGCGAGTTGAACAGCGGCAGTGGAGACGTGGAGTCAAGAGCTGCAGCAGGCAGCAGACGATGTCAACGTGTGCCACAGCAGATGGCGGGACGGAGGACGCACCTCGACGGTCATACAACTGGCCAGAGATGCAAATACAAGCTCTGTTCTGGGCGGGGAAGGCGTGGTTGGATTCGCGCATGGCGGGCGGTCGTCGGCTGGCGTGAAGGTCGTGTATGTACGGGAGGCGGTGGTCGTCGTCGTCGCTGGTGATGGCAGCAGGGAACAGGACAAGCTCCGATTACATAAGGTTTCGCAACCCGCGGGTGCAAAGTTCCGGGCCTTTCCTCACGAAAACTAGATCATTCGTACCCAGCAGCTGTTTTCTATCGAAAACATGTTTCAAGAACATAAAACATGGTTCGGGGTTGCCGCTGCTGCAGATTTGACAGAAAGTGGCCAAATCGCATCTCGACGCCATCGTCGACGCCTCTGTCAGCGTCAACAGCGCCCCGCCGCATCCGCAATCTCCGTCCCCTATGCTGCACCACATCGCACCGCACCGCACCCGCGTTCGGCTCCATCATGTGCTCTCCAGTCACACGACCCGCGTCCAAGCCATGCTATTGGTTGCTCTCTGCCTCTCCAGCTGCACCCTCGCTCTGATGTCAACGCGTGCTGGCTTGCCACTGATACTCTGGCACGATCCGCCACTCTTGCATTTTCGATTGGTCGCCGTGATAGGGCATGCGGATGCCGATAGCGATGCGGATACTTACCGTCACTTATCGACATTCGACATCGCTGGTGTCGCGCCCACCTCATCTCGCTCGATTTGGCAAACGCGTTCTCAAGCACCACAGTCGGATGCAGCTGCCGCTGTCGCTGTCACACGCCGTCAACTCAGAGACGGCACCGTTGAGGCTGGATGAACGGTTCGGCGTAGGTACTGTCTAGCGACGACTCATCTTAGCCAATTCGTTGACATTCAACACATTTTTCAAGTTCTAAAGTATCACCTACCGTCCAAATCACGCTGGTGCCATTGCAGGTGTGTCTCGAGTACTCGCTTGCGATCCCACACCTGGTCAAATCAGGCAGAACAGACAAACGACCTTCAACGGGGTGGATGGCGCCATGACACGCAGCGAAGACAGGTTGCAGAGCAGTGACGTTAGCACTGGCAGGGGTACTGAAGGATGAAGTGATAGTACATTTCTTGAGAAGGCAAATTTTAAAATGTCTAAACTAAAGTATACCCTAATCATCATTATCAAATATGAACATCTTACCACGTACCACATCAAGCATCTTCTTTATAGTTTTGAACTTCCCATCATGTATTATGTAGAACACTCTCTTCCACTCCTCGTAGTCTTCACATTTCAGAACATTATAGTTATTGTACAGCCATTCACAATGATCTTCAAACGATATATCTTTCCATTCCTCAATTAGACTCTTCTTATCCCTATACTTATATTGACAGAAGAACATCCTTTGCTTATTCTCCACATTACTCTCATCTATAATATTGTACCACTCTCTGTACTGCCTTTCGTCTGCACGATCCCAATCATTAAAGTCTGCATAGTTCTTATCTTCCCATTGTTTTATAGGTTGGTGTTGAGGGTTGAAAGTGGTTAGGTGTCGAAGGTCCATCTAATAAAGTTGAGGTGTCACTGGGGTGAGAGTAGCAAAGCGTCTTACACACTGCGGCCGCATAGGTGGGGGCTACTGCGCAAGCAGGAGCTGTACATGTTGTTCCGCGCAAGCAAGATGTGGGTCTGACATCCGCCGCACTCAGACTTTTAGGGCGAAACTTGAAGTGGAAGAGTGGGTAAGGGGCAATCTTAGGGGGAGGACGTCGGTGATGGGCGTTGCTACGGTAACGAGTCGAGGTCGGCGAGAACGTCTCGTAACGGCGTGGCGACAAGAAGCTCTTGAAGCCTAAACACAAGCTACCCTAAGTGTGGTGGGGGGGCGTCTAGTATAGACCTCTGTGTAAAGTGCGATAGTGGAGGAAGTTACGGCACAGACGACGGTTACAGCGGGAACAGTTGGTCAAATAACTACCCCTGGAAGGTTTCACTCTGGCAAACGGTAAGCGCAATTTGTGACCAACTGGTAAGACAAAAATCGCTTCAGTCGGGGGGAAGGAAGAACCAAACATTCACATAAAGGGACGGAGACGGTTATATGCAGCATGAATATGGACCAGCCAGAGATCGCCGGCGGCCGCTCCGCGAATTCCTCCACCCTTACCTCACCTGCTTGTTATTCTGCAAGTCGACCCTCCGGTTCGTCAAGTCGGTCTGAATGTTCCTGGGAAGTCTCGCAGCGATGCGCGCGCAGCTTCGTGTTCGAGACCATATGTTACCATGCCACTGAGTCCCTCCACCACTGACACCGGATACTGCACTAAATGAAGTAGCCCCATGCTAAGAAGTAAAGTTCAAGCATGTCTGTTGCGATTAAAAAACTACCTTAGAACTTGTCCCGACCATAATATGGTTCTTGCTGCTAACTCGGGTTAGCCACACAACAGCACAAACTCGTCCAGCTCTTCTATTTATAGCAACACGAGTGTCTCTTACCTCTATTCTCGCTCTCCCCCTCCTATACCAAGTACACAAAAGAAACAAAGCTCTCTGGAAAACCTCGCAAGTTGGAAATATCTTAAACAATAAGGTATATACAAAGGCGCTCACCGGAGAGAATGGTTTGGAGTAGGTTCAGCCCGGTTTCATAAGGAAGACTAATCCCTAGAGTGGTTTCAATGTAGTGGAGCGTTAGGAGGTGCTGGAGGTCTTCTTGGGATGCTGCTACGCAAAAGACTGAAAGGCGTCGGGTGCCCTTATGTATTGGGGTACCGGTGGTGCATTAGGAGTACCTTTAAGACCGCCACTGCTTGCCTTTGAGATATAAGTCTAGAAGTCTTGGCCTGATGTCATCAGCACCGTGCCGAGCTTGAGTGTCGTGAGGGGTTTGTAAAGTTGCGCGAGGATTATCGAGGCTTTGTGTCGGCTTACTCATCGGACCAAGAGGGGTCAGACTACGAACAAGTTAGGAGTCTGTACTAGAGCAGACTACCATAATGCTGTGGGGAGACCTTTTACGTGACATAATAACATATACTAATAATGTAAGTGACGTATCGAGCCACGTAAGTTAATTGTCCATATTGTGAAATGATAGTTTGGGCGTTTGAGAGTGAGGTACGGACGGCAGGTATCACGGTGATTTAGAACGGACGACGCTAGGGCTCTGTCCGCACGGCATTCTTCGAGCCGAAGGTGTTGACCATGTTATAAGACGTGGGTATGACGGTCTGCGCAGTCCGTACGTTTGTGTTGGAGGACAGAAACATCGTAGCAAAGGCACCTAAGATGTTGTACGTCTGTCTCTAGTGCCCGTTTAGTAGTCCTATCAGCCTGTACTGGTTCTTCTTTACTGTATGCAGATTGCGGTGGACACCTTACAACGGTCGGCATGTATTTCGGTATATAAAAGCTACGGACGTTATCAAGGTTGAGAAACTCGAAGAGTTTCAGCCGGTCATGGAGACGCCCGTTGTAAAGGAGCACGCCTCACTCTTGCGCATGCCAGAGTAACTTCGTGTGAACACGAAACGGACTCCAAAGTCGTCGTCGATCACACCTATTGGTTGGTGCTTATTCGTTACGCTACTCGCCTTATCGCCATCTGCATCTACATGGAAATATCAGACTTAAAAATGAGTAGAGCGACTTTGGAGGCTCCCGCCACAACTCCTGCCACGGTGCATGGCGCAGGTATTAAAAGTTTTGCTATAACATCATCGCTACGCGTAAGACCTGGCACTGTGCACGAGCCTCTTCCAGCCATTCTCAAACGACG
Organism: Ramaria rubella; assembly: GCA_015039355.1. NCBI lineage: Eukaryota > Fungi > Basidiomycota > Agaricomycetes > Gomphales > Gomphaceae > Ramaria > Ramaria rubella. The sequence goes on from MU134317.1 coordinate 479,277, forward strand.
CGGACTCTTTTCTACGTTACCCCAAAGTCTAAATTTCGCTGGGGTAACTTGATCTTGACTGCGCTAGTTCTAACCAGCAACGTAAACGTATCAAAACAAGGCGTTAAGAATCAACCCCGCTGCGACCTTATGGAATTATACTCTACGTATATAAGGACACTAGAGTTTGAATGTAAGTCTTAAGCTTCACCGGTGTCTTCGAGGATTATCGAGTTTTTGAGGTAGGTTACATCAATATGTACTATTATTCCTCCTCTATCTCTCCAACATACGTTCCTACCTCGTACTCCTTACCCTTCTTTCGGGTAATCTTTACCTAATGCTTTGTACCTGTTCTAAGATGGTGTAAGCTACACGATTCTTTTCTCGCCGATCTTACTCCTCCAGCGTATCCGACCGTTAG